>PVKC010003966.1:0-37074 GCA_004027635.1 Crocidura indochinensis
TCCTTCCTTCCTTCCTTCCTTCCTTCCTTCCTTCCTTCCTTCCTTCCTTCCTTCCTTCCTCCCTTCCTTCCTTCCTCCTCCTTTCCTATCTTTCTTCCTTTTCTTTTCTTTTTTGGTTTTTGGGTCACACCCAGCAGTGCTCAGGGGTTACTCCTGGCTCCATACTCAGAATCTCTCTTGGCAGGCTCAGGGGACCATATGGGATGATGGGATTTGAACCACCGATCTGCTGCATGCAAGGCAAACACCTTACTTCCATGCTATCTCTCCAGCCCCTACAACTTAAATTTTTATATCCTTATTTTGGTATTGGTATTCAGGTATAAAACTAACCTCTGGTTAAAAAACAAAAACAAAAACAAAACTAACCTCTGGCAATAAGTTACTAAAAGGAAATAACAATTCTCTGAGTTAGCATGTTAAACCAGAACTCTTTCATAAAGGTCTAGACTTTATGATAATACTGTTATAAGCATTCCTGATTTCTACATCTCTTTCTTTCCTGAGTTGGAAATTGCTATTTTAGTACAATAACTACAAGGATAATAAATTGCACAGGATCAGGATGAGGAATTAGTGGTTTACAGAGGGAAATTATATTGGGGCGCAGAAACAAGCAGTCCTAAAGTATTTTATCTAGTTCCAATTCTGCTAACAACTGTAATTTTCACCAAAATAGTACCTCCTATATGCATGGTACTGTGTTAGGTGCTTTCACAAATGGAATGGATTACATTTAATGAAGGCTTAATTTTTATTTGCCATGATCTTATTTACGAAAGCACTGATTTTTATTCCAAAATATTAATGTTACCAGAACAGTTTTTTCTAACTTTAAGCTCATTTCTATTTTCATTTAAAGGATTAAAACAAGACTGCATAAATGCCCATAATGTTCATTTTATAGCTATTCTTTGTGAAGATGAGTGAAGTTAAATGAATTTGAGTGATCAGGAGAAAACTGCTTATTTGGGAAAGACCTTGAATTGTTCTCTTGGTTCAAAATATAACCTAGTTAAATTGTATTGTGTCTCCAATAAAAATGATCATGTGTTGACCTGAAAGGCATAATAGGGCCTAAAGTAAATCATGATAGAAGAAATGCAAATAATTTTTGTTATATGTTAGTCTACATCTTATAATGATTATGCTATAACTGGCTTAAAATGAAAGATTTACACTTGCTACTGATACAATAAAATTTAGGAGATAAAATCCAGAAAATGACAATGAGGAAGACTTTTAGTAATATGCTTGTTAAATAGACTCCCTCTGCCCCTAATTTTTCTCACCATTTTTAATGTGTAACATGTTTGCATTGTGACACTGGATTCTATGTGCTGTAGGTTTTATAATATTAACATTTTAGGGATGCTTTTCTGAAAACTATACAGCTAAAGGCAAATTTTAGAACCATAAAATTGTCACCTTGAGTTCATTTTTAAGTAGGATTAAATTGTTTCAATGATATATAAAGTCTTTCAAATTAGCTAATGCCAAATTTTAAAGATGTGACAGCATTTATGCTCTGTGTCAATTTATGGGCCTCAACAGGATTATAAGGTTTTGCAAGACATTCTTGAAATTTGAGATCTCAAACTTTTCTAGCTCAGAACTTCTGAACATTCACACTAGCAGCTGTAACTTTCTCTGACATGCTTGTTATACATTTTCACATAACCTTTTTAAGGTTAGACTAAGACTAAGACAGTCTTAGAAGTTTTACCAATAAGGAAGAAGAAAAGAGTCAAGCAGAAAAGCAAAGCAGAAGTGCAAATAGTGAATGTGGTTTGAAGTGAAGATATTTGAATCTGAATAGTGAGTTAATGATTCAATTAGCTTTTCACTTTGTTAAACTACATTAATCCTTCTTCATTAGCCTCCATATTGAAGTTCTTTGAAAAGAAAATGCTAAGGATTATACGAAAAAAAATTCTAAGAGCCAAAGTCCTTTAAAATCATTATTGCTTTTCCAGTATAAATGATCCATTATTTTGGGTAGATATTATTTTGCTGTTTTCAAGACTTGAATAAGGATGGTTTCAGATGCCTATACAATAGAGACAACAGTGGTTTCTGTCTGAAGAAGGTTAATAAAGTGATTGCTTCAATTTTAGACTATGGAAGAAGCTAGTTCTTTTAATTTTAAAATATGATGTTCTGAGTGAGAATATTTGAAACAAAAGTCTATGACAATTTAAAAATATACTAGGTAGGGGCGGAGGGAGGACAACAATGATGGTGGGATTGCACCTCATTTATCGTCACTATGTACCTTAAATATAACTGTGGAGATTAGTAATTTACTTTGGCCACAATAAAAAAAATATATGTAATAGGTGAAAAGTATGTTGATATGTTGTAAAAATGACTCTATTATTCATTTTTTATATCATGATAAAAATACTATTACTCCTAAGTGACAATATGGAGATTTTTTGTATTACGTTCAATTTAGCATTTAAATTTTTATAATCAAATTTTTATTTGCTTTTTAGCAAATGATAATTATTTTCACTAAGTAGTTTTACTGGCATGAAAGGAAATGTTGATGTCCAAAACAAGCCAAACAATAGTGAAGCACAAGTCAGACTAACATCATTGGGTTGAGTTTGCTTTCATTAGGATTTTGAATTTTTAAGAGAATAGGGTTTTATTTCAAATACAATTTAATGGTCAGTTATACACTGCTTTAGCTTGGTTACTTTTAAAATTTGTGAGATTTTCTTTTACTTATGTCTAGCTGTTTTAGATAAACATTTGTTTTCTTGTAGTAGACTAAGCAATTTTAATGACATAGTTTAATAACACTTATTTTCTAAGAGTTTTCTAAGAGTTCAGTTTACTGGCCTACATATTAACTCAGTTAAGTTTGGTACAATTCAGCTCATTCCAGTATTATCCTAATTTATCATAAAATTGAAAAATAGTTTTAATGAAAAAAAATTCTTTTCAAGAGAAAAAAATAATAAGAATAAGAGAACTATGATATTGTATATCTTTAAAAATAAAAGTGTAATTTCTTACAATTACAATATTTTATCTGAATTTTGATCTATTATCAGACAATTCAGAGACTCTCTTTTAATTAAATTGTATTCTACAGTATAATTTTACATGGAGATTTGTGATAGCAAGTATTTTATGTTTAATGAAGATACTAAAATATTAAACAATATACATGTTTGTATAATGGTAGAGCTAGTAAAAAGAACAGATAAGAACATGAGAAAACTGAAAGAAAAAAACATTGGGGAAGTTTAATCCACAACTATTTTAAAATTAAAAATTAAAAACAACTTGCCTCTGGGGCCAGAGAGATAGCATGGAGGCAAAGCATTGGCCTTTCATGCAGAAGGCCATTGGCTCGAATCCTGGCATCCCATATGGTCCCCTGAGCCTGCCAGGAGCAATTTCTGAGCGAGGAGCCAGGAGTAACCCCTGAGCAATGATGAGTGTGACCCAAAAGCCAAAATCAAACAAACAAACAAAAAAAAAAACAACTTGCCTCTGATTTTGCAACCTCATATTAAAGTCAAGATCACAGACTCTGAACTCTTAATTGAGATATCAAGTTCATATCAATTTAGTGTGAATCAATTTCCTAATCTGTACTGTGAAGGTAATTATAGTTTTATATTTAACTTTTTTTAATATAGAAGATTATGCATATAAAATTCTTAAGCCTTTGTCAATAACTTAACAACAGTCCAAAACATATATTCAGTTATTATTACCCAAATATTCTTGAAGTAAATTTACTATGTAACTGTTTCATTACAGGATTGAACATTTGACCTAACTAGCTTCTGTACTGAATAAATAAGAAGGTATTATTGAGGTAATCAATTGAATGTTTGGAGAGAATTACTAAATATTGAAAGAGCGTGGTTACAAATTAAAGTCAGTTATTTTAAATTGATTTTTATTTGTTTTCCAGTACTCCTATTTTTAATTGGGTATTTTTTAGTCTCTTTGGATTTAGCTTTTTCATATAAGCAAATACATAAAGTTAAAGTTTTTTAGAATTCAAATCTATACAAATTGTAATTCAAACAAAGACATTTTTCATTAGTGATGACATTGCAATCCATTTGCCTTATAACAGCTTTTGGAGGATCAAGCTACTTTTCTTCCTGATCTTAAAACCTAGTAAGAGGAGTAAGTAACATGTCTTTGATCCCTACAGAACAATTAGGCTTAAAAACATTGCATCACTTTAGTATATCAATGTAGTTTTTATACCAAATGGTGATAACAAATCTTACTAAAGTATTTCCCAGAAACCAAATATTTATAACTTTCACAAATTCAATAATCTTAGCTTCTTTGAGAAAACAGTTATAAATATGGAACTGATTATATTGCAATAGGTTATTTTTTTAATCCAAGTAGCAAAGTTTGAATACAATCTCTTAGATGGAAAACTTTTAAAAAGTATATTGGATATAAAACAAAGTACACAGAAAAATTTCACATTTTCTTTAAATTCTATAATGCTTCACCAAAAGTTAACTTTTGTTAAGACTGCCATTTGCTAATCATTTTATCATTGCTGAAGAGTTTGAAGAACAATCTACATGTTAAATATTTGTTTTTTTTTTTACTAAAGCAAACACTTTACTTATATCACTAAATTATCCAAGATTAAAATAGTTAATAAATAGTCCCTCTCTTTCCCTTTCTCTCTCTTTTATTTTCCAAAAAGAACCGATTTTTCTCTTATGAAAGGTATCCTCTCAGAAGTTAGAAAAAAATAAGAAAATGCAAGAAAAGGATGTTTTTAGGTGGAACCTTAGGGATTGACCTTTCTAGGCTACTGCATTTGTAGTTTTGGTTCCAAATATTAAAAGGACTTATGTCATAAGTGTAACCAGCAAAACTTTTTCAGTCTAATTCTGGAGGCGCCATTTATATAAAAGCATACCACACAGAAATGGCCATGACTTTACTTTCTCATTGTCATTTCAAGAGTGCACAGAGAGAAGACTTAGTTCTTTCTAACAAAATTATAGCTACTGTTTTAGTGTTTACCAGGTATTTTTCATAGCTAAAACAAATTATGCTTGCACTTCCACAAAACTTTCTCAGCATTTTTTTACATCTTTGTCAGTTTTGGGCTTCTGTATGTTCAGACAGTGTATAAGAAGTTGCATGTTAATTATTTTCTTCCAGTGTGGCCATTGACATTTAATTCTCATTTATCAATGATCTTTTAGAGAAAGGCACCGATATAGAATATTAGGCAGGTATTCTACAGATTGAATTTATGTTTAATTTCCTTTAAATACTTTGACTTTATTCATAATAATTTTTGGCACTAGTCAGTTCGACAGTCTGTTGAATACTACAATTAATTATTGTCTTTATCATCTCAAAAACTATTATTGACTTTTCAGTTACCCCTGTCAATAAAGTGTTGAGACCTAGTAGCTCACTGCTCCCTATATTCGAACCCACATGTTGGAGCTAACCAGACATTTTTGCATTATGTTTAAGACTTGCAGTAGTGTGGGTGGAGAGGTGAGAATAAGCAAAAAAATATTTCAAAGGAGTTCTTGAATTCCGCTTGGAAAGCATTTTATTTCTTATTAATTTTAACCTCAAGGCGCATGTTCCTCCTTGCAACCAGATAAGACTGACCTTAACCGGGTAGTCCTCATCAAAGACTGCACTTTATAAAAATCCAAAGGTCATGCAAAGTTAAAGATCCATCACCGTTCTTGAGAAACAGAGAATATTTGGTCAGGAGGTGAAAGGAAGGGGGCTTAGGAATGCATACAAAGCACTTTGAAGATGAAAAGCCCTAATAAGTATTAATAACAATGATAACCATATTGACACACTCAAACATTTAGTTAGTTAGCTACCTCTTCCACACATTCTTGGTGTGGAATAAAGTAATTTTCATTTTAAAAATAAGTGACACATTGTTGAAAGAAGTAAAATAGAATCTGTTTTAATCATTAATAAGTATGAAGACTCATATTTAAGCTTAAAGGACCCTTACTGTTAAGTTTCAAAGTGAATGAGATAAGATGGCTGGAACTGGGTGAGAGATAAAGATTACAAACTGCTACCAGTTCTCTAAAATTGCAAAAATTAAAAAAAAATGGTTTCTAAAGAGAAAAATTGAATATCTTATTCATGTTAATACTTTATTACTGTTATGTTTGAACATATTTATTTATGAAATACATCATGTATAATACCAAAAAGGCATATATTAGATCACTTTTTAATTCTAGCATTTATAAAATATTTTACAGTATAATTTAGCTTTATGATTAATATTAGCCCATCATTGTTAAGAGCATGTTTATTGTGAAACTAGTATTTAAATACTTTATATGCTTGAAAATAAAAGCCTATTAATATTAAAATATGAAAATTAGAGGTAAGTTAGCAAAATAAGTTTATTATTATTAGGAAATTATTAAATTTTAGGTTAATGGGATTTTTATTGAATAAACTTAAATTTTAGTTTCTAAATTCACAGTTCTGAAATTTAATTTAATTTGCTAAATTTTGTGTTTATTTTCATAATAATAATACATTGTTTCAATATAGTAAATACAACTAACTTAAATTCTGAACTATATTATTTTGACCAAATTACAATTGAAAAAATCTGTAAGTCTATATTTTTAAATTAAACATTTTAAAAAAGGAAAAAGTAATGATTTTGTCCTGGTGGTGATAATTTTCTTCATTAAGTGAGACATTCATTTATGGAACACTCATGGTGGTCCTGCCTCTCCATCTATGCAGAGAGAGTATTGTGTAAATCAGGAAACTTGTATTGAATTACACTAGCCAGAGGTGAAGGGGTTATGTAGGGGAGAATACTTTACAAGTTTCTATTAATCTTGGACTTCATGTATGGAGAACTCTTAATAAAAGTTTTGTTTCTTGGTAAACTTCAAAGACACACATCTGCAGAAAGTACAAGAGATTGTGAGACAAATATAATAGAAATAGTTTTTACAGTGTTTTTTAAAGCAATAATAGATGACACAGAATTGGCTATTTTTCTACTGGAAAACATTTGTGTGAAGCAGAGCAAAGATGAGATTTGAAAATTGTTAGTGACCAGTCTAGGTAGATAGTATAAAGAGGAGATAGAAATGAAGGGCTTCTCAATATGTTGGTGGAGAGTTACTAGTTACTTCAGAGAGAAACTTTCTCTGCAAATTTAGAAGTTTTGCAAAATATATTCAATATCTTAAAGTTGTTCTCAGAAAACGAAGATATGCTAACATGAAATTTTCTGAAGACAGTGGAATAGAAATAGTAAAAAAATAATATCTTCTTAGCGACTTTTTCTAGTTAAATAAATTAACAGGCAATTAGCAAATCTGATTGCATCTTCATGAGGTTTATGATTGTCTTAATCCAAAAAAAAATTTGAGTCTGCTTTTCAGGAAGGAATAGATATATTGTCTTCTAGGAATCTAATTGAATCCTGGAAATTCATTGTGAGACTGGGAGTGGCTTTACTTGAAGTCAGGGATACAATAATGTTGCAAATTACATGATATTACTGGAGAGTCTAAAATGTGTAGCATGTTAGAGAATGGCGTTTAGTTAATTCAATTTTTAAACTGTTCAATAAAAATAATTATTCCCATGAAAGCTAGTTTATTTGGGGCCAGAGAGATAGCATGGAGATAAGGTGTTTTGCTTCCATGCAGAAGGACGGCGGTTCAAATCCTGGCATTCCATATGGTCCCCCGCGCCTGCCAGGAGCAATTTCTGAGCATAGAGCTAGGAGTAACGCCTGAGCGCTGCCGGGTGTGACCCAAAAAACCAAAAACCAAAACAAAACAAAACAAAAAACAAAAGAAAGTTTATTTGTTTGATAAATCTTCAGATACAATAAAGTATCAATCATCCCTATGTTTGATATTGAGTAACAATAATAAAGTGTGAGCTATAAGTGAAAAAAAACCTTTTAATTGATAATATAAAAAAACTTATTTTTAATTGGAATACCTTTTATTTTCTTAAAATGTAATTAAAATAAAGTATTTTCCAACTGGACTCTGAGAAAGTAAAATTATTTGATATCATATTTATATAAATTATATTAAAATTGAGCAATAAGCTAATCATATATTACAAATTATATAACATTATATAAATTAAATTCCTAAATTTACAAATTTTATAAAATAAATAAAACTGAGGTATTTTATTCAAATGTGGTTTGCTTCTGTTCAGAATTTTAATATAAAATTGCTTATGCATATAATTTTTAGAATATGTATGTGATATCACTATAGATCTGATTGCTGAATATGATAAATTAGAAAATCTGAAGAGACATAATTAAGCATAGGAAACAGATTAATATAAGGTTTAAATGTCCAGTGGTCATATTAAATTGATTTAATTCAGGGTGTATATTATAACATACTTCAGAGGCATATTGTCATAGTCATTGTTAACTTAATTGAGTCTCTTCATACAGATTTTTCTGTTCTTTCCTTTTGCATGTATGTCTTTTTAAACAAACAGTTACTTTTTTAATTGTAGCTTATTCAAATGATCTAACTGGTATACTAAGAACGTTGTCAGATACCAACTTCTTATGCACTCATAAGAGAATTCCCCACAGGAAAATAGTGTGATTGCTATTGGTTAACATATGAATATAACATAATATATATTATATTAATGATGTGACCAGTCTTGAATTTATATTTAATGAAGCTAAGATAGAAACCCTGTTTCTTGAGTTTGATATTAATAAATCATTTTCTTGCCAAGTCTATGGAGTTTAGATTGACTTATTGATTAATCCATAACTTAATGTCAAGTATGAAAATTTATCTGCCATACAGAGAAAAATACTTAAAAAATACTAAAACTGTTCATAAAATTAGATGAAGTAAAGAGGTTAACTAATTTCCTATGATCACATTTCTTTTAAAATCCCCCTACAATATATAGGAAATAGTTCTTATTATGAATTAGACTTCCTAGATTTAGTTTTTCAAAGTAGTTTAAGAAGAAATAAAGTTAATAAAATAATTTAATGTCAGTACCATGCCCCCAATTTTGTCCTTCTTAGTACTTCTTTATGTCCTTCCCTCAAACACAGGCGGTTTGCAGAGTATGTTTACAGAGTATTTTTTATGATTTTGACAACATCCTGGATTCATGGATATATTTTATTGATCATCACTACTATTAAAGTATCATCTATATTTAAATGAAATACCTAAAATTTAGCAGGTTAAATAAATTATATTTTAAAATGGATCTAATCAAAGCTTTGCCTGAGCACAAAATCCTGAATTAAGATTCTTACTATGCCTCTAAATCACACTGCTTTTAGATTCCATCACCAACAACATATGTGATCACAACAGCTGAAATATATTCTACCACCTTGTTACAGTCTTAATCTAAACTTTCTCATTTGAATATTATATTAGTGCAGAGCCTATAAAAGCTCAATATCTATATGATATTTTGTGTCACATTTTATTTTGCTTCTTTAGGTTAAGATAACATGTATTTAATCATGTATTTATATATTTGATTTAAGCTAGTAAAAAACATTGAGTGAATACATTAACTCTTGTTTCTCTAGAATAATTCAGAAAATTGTTTTGACTTGTCTGACAAGGATCTGCTGACAAAACATAACTATAAAATAATTGTGCGTGTATATCTAAGTAATTATAAATTATTATTTATAAACACTTTTCTGGTTATTATAAAGGAAGTAGAATTGATAAAAAAACAATGTGACATAAGAAATTTGTGGGGCTGGAAAGATAGCATGGAGGTAAGGCGTTTGTCTTTCATGCAGGACGGTGATTTGAGTCCCTACCTCCCATATGGTCCCCTGTGCCTGCCAGGGCCGATTTCTGAGCATAGAGGCATAGAGCCAGGAATAACCCCTGAGCGCCGCCGGGTGTCACCCAAAAACCAAAAAAAAAAAAAAAAAAAAAAAAGAAAAGAAATTTGTATGTCTACTCCATTTATCCATAACCCATAACCCAATTCAATATAAATTTAGGAAATACATTAAAAATTCAATTCACATATCTCATTTTTCTTGACGATAGATTTTTCATAATATATATTGTTGGCATGGAAAATTCAGTTTATAATATATATATTTTTTGGGGGGGCACACCCTGTAATGCTCAGAAGTCGCTCCTGGCTTGGAGGACCATATGGAACACCAGGGGACGAACTGAGGTCCGTCCTAGGCTAGCGCTGGCATCGGCCCCCAGTATATAATCTATTAAGGGCTATCACTAAATATTTCATATACTTAAAAGCTTCTTTTAATAATACAATCTGTCATACATTATTTAGAAGGAGGAGGAGGAGGAAAGAGAAGCTGGCAAAAGAAGCAAGAAAAGAGAGAGAAAATAAATGCTAATTTGAAAAATTTATTTAATTGAGTGGGACCTTTAACAGGTCTGTGGTGTGCTGTTGACTATTTCAGAGGTCTGAATGATCATATGCTTTAGGTATTTTTTTTTTTTTTGCTTTAGGTCTAATAGAATACATCAACAAAAGGATATGTGTGTAAATTGGAGTATTTTTTAAGACATTGTCATAATGAGCACTGATTATGTTATCTATCAAATATGATTGAACACCAAGAAGTAAAATTAGGGTGTCTACTCCATGTTTCCAAGAACACCTGTGGACAAAGAAGCTGAAGGGTTATTTTATACCTGATAAAATTAAAACGTATTGTTAGTAATCACTGCAGAGGAAGTCCCTGGACTGGAAGTCCCTGGGCTTCTGAGCAGAACTTTGGAACCATAATGGCCTCTATCTTAGGCTTTGTCCTAGGATCTGTGCAAAAACCAAGACACTAATTACAGAAGACTGATTACAGCAACAGTGATGGAACAGAACTTCTAGAACCGTAAAAAAAGACTATCCAAGACTTTATCCTATGACCCGTACAAATACCAAGATCCCTAGTGACTGAGGCCTGATTTTAACATCTACAACAGAGCGGAAAGTTTCCTGGTATCATATAAAGACATTGGGGGTGTGAAAATTAGTGTGTACAGAGCCTTTGCTTGATGGGCAGGAAAACCCTGTATCTCATAGGCCAATGGAATTCTCTTTCTAATTTCACCAATACTTAGTGTGCCTATGCAAAAAAAAAAAAATGAAAGAAAGAAAAGAAGAAGCAGCACAAAACACGTGGTCACACCAGCCCTCCTTTCTTTCTTTTTCTTTTTTCTCTTTCTTACTTTTTTCTTTTTTTCCTCATTCTAGTGGCTATTATATGATTGTTATTCTTTATTGTTGCTGTTGTACTTTTTTGTAGTTGCTAGTTTTGTTTTATTGTTTGTTTTTCTTGTTATGTTTTTCTTCTTTCCCTTTCTTCTTTTAAGTTGATATTTATAACCTCTAGATAGACTCCTCCCAGTTTTTTTCCTTTCTCTTTTTTTCCCAACAGAACCACATAACTTGAATCATCTTGTTCTGCCTCATAAATTGAGAGGGGAAATATGGATGGTATCAGGACCAAACAGTAGTATAAACATTGAGTTGAAACAAAAAATGATCATACTTAAACACCAAAACTGAAGTCAGTGACAACAGAATTGATTCCCAATCTAGAACTAGCTATACACAGAAACGACCAGTTACACTAGCAATTCAGAGGGGCAAATAAGGGAGATATGGGATGCATGTACGGAACAGGGGTGGAGAAAGGACAACAATTGTGGTTGGAATGGCTCTGAATTATTGTCACTATGTACCTTATATATTACTGTGAAAGATTCATAATTCACTTTTGTCACAATAAAAATTATTTAAAAAAAGAAGAAGAGCATTGATTTACTAGTTAACACAGCAGAAAGATGGCCATCTTGGGAGGAGAAGTGAACCTAGCCTCCACCCTGCTGAAACTACACTGCTGTATCCATAGCCCAGACTCAGCATTTTTCTAATGGCCCTGCCTCATCACCTCTCTATGAGTCTCTTTTGGAACACCAATCTGACCAAACTTCAGGTATGAAAGGAAAAGTCCAACCCATTGTACTCTGTCCCCTCCTCTGATTAGTGCATATCTTATTAAGAATCTAATGTCAAAAAAAAAAAGAATCCAATGTCAATATTTACTTAATGTCTTCTAAAATAGTGTTACTCTATCCTATTTTAGTACATTCTTTTAATTATTGATGTCTAAATTTCCATTCTATGTTTCTGTGTCAGTCACTTTTAATTTGCATAGATTCATATACTCAGTTATAAATTTTTACTGCTTTATCAAAACTGTGATTTGGGGGGGGGAGCTCTTACACCTGGTGGCACTCAGGAGTTACTCTTGTCTTTGTGCTCAGAAATCTCTCTTGGCAGGCTCTCGGATCAAATGGGATGCCAGGAATCAAATCCAGTTTGGCCTCATGCAAGACAAACACCCTAAACGCTGTGCAATCTTTCTGGGCCCCAAATCTCTGATATTTATGAACAATAGTATATATTTTATCTATCTTTTACTCTCATTCTTTACTAAATTTTAACATGATGCTGTTTTTCTTCAAATATTTTCTTATCTTGGTTATCTGGTGGTGTTTTGTCTATAAAAGATTACTTGCATGTTTTTATAGAATTATAGAATCCTACCTTGTTGAATAAGGTGAAAATGTTATTGGAATGTTTGTTAAATCAAAAACACCACAAGTATTTTTTTATAATTTCTGGAGAGTCTATACTTAGTCATATTTTATCTAAAATATATTTTATAAAATAAAAACTAGCTTCATTTTTAGGCTTTAGTCAAGATAGCCAATAATAATATTTTAATAGAAATAATTCTTTGTGAGTTTGAGCTAGTAAATATAGGATGCATGTGTGTGTGATATAATCATTACCTTTGTAATGACTTTGTAAGTTTTCACAGTAAGGTTAGAATGAGTTGAAATAACAAATATTCATTGTATGGAATATTATGCTGACATTAATGTTGTTTCATAAAGTTTTGTAAATGTTTACCTAAATATCTTCTTGATACAAGCTCTTTACAGTTTACCTTTTACTTTGTATATATGATATATATAATATATATAAAATAAACAATATATACTATAAACATTAATTAAAATTGTTGCATTGTCTATTCATATTTTACATATTCTCTGCATTACTACTGATAGAATTGGGGTCTAACAATAATCAATATCATTCACATAGAAACCCAACCATTATAGTATCTATTAGGCACCAGATATTTATGATTTTCTTCTATTTGCTATTTGAGGGGGGAACAAGAAGTACTCGGGTACTAGGTGTTACTTTGGCAATACTAAGACAAATAATTTAGGATGAGTCTGGAGACATGCACTGTAGGATTCATGACCACTAGTGCCACGCTGACAGAGTTGGGGCTACTGAGGTCACATAATGTGAAAGTTTAGAGCCTCAATGCTATGTCTAGTGGTACTAGGAGGCAAGCCATGCAATGTGGAGGACTTAACTTGGCTCCCCATTATGAAATCATATTCCCTTGATGTCTATACTATACCCCATTCTTCTTGACCTTGTGTTAGAATTTTTTTTCTTTATTTTTTTTTTTTTTTGGTTTTGGGCCCGCACCAGGTAACACTCAGGGGTTACTGCTTGCTAGGCGCTCAGAAATTGCTCCTGGTTTGGGGGACTAAATGGGACACCAGGGGATCGAACCGTGGTCTGTCCTGGGCAGCCTCGTGAAAGGCAAATCCTTACCGCTGTGCTGCTATCGTTCTGGCCCCTAAACTATCTTCTTGATGAGAGTTGTGAAGCTTTTTTTTGTTTGTTTGTTTGGGGATGCGGACTTCAAAGGGAGCAAAATAAATGGGAGAAATATACATAAGGCATTGGACATGAATAACTCAATTGGGTAGTAGTACCAAAATTATATATGCCTACAAGGATGACATGCTTACTCATACATAGTACTTTAATCAATCAGCTAGAGTAATGAAAGATAATATGTAATTTTGGCTTAATATGAAAAATTGGAATGGAAATAATATCAATTTTTAATTTTCTGATCACTCACAACAACTTGCTAAAAATGGATTTTCAAAGTTTTCTCTTCATCAGAAAATTGTAACCACAGGCTATCTGGGTTTTAGTTTTAAAATACCATTGTTTGCTTCATGGTCCCTCTACTCTTCATTAAATACATTATATAGATGAAATTGCTTCTTGTAGTAGATTCCACATATTCTACCTTTAATTTACTGCTTCCATTAAATTCATCTAAAGAATTAATTATATCAAGAATATAAACATGATTTGGGACTGGAGATATATAACAGTAAGTAGATAGCTTGCTTTGCATATGGACAAGCAAGCTTAATGCTCAACATTTGATATGTCCTCTGAGCTTGTCCAGGAGTGATCCCTGAACAGTCAGTTGTAAGCGCAAGCATTGCTAGGTTAGCCACCAAATGAAAAAATAAAAATATGACAATAATTTAAATTTATTTTAAAATATAAATTTATTAATAGAGAAAAGATCATTTTGCATTATTGTAAGTAAATAACCTCCAGGACTTAGTATTGAAAATAATTGTTAGAACAATAAAGTCTTATTATATTAGTCCACGTATACACTCCATACTCTCTGTATTTAGATCTAAAAGGATTTGAGCAAGTAATTTTACTTTTTGTGTTTTTTCATTTTCTTCTTCTTCTTTTCTCGTTTTTCCTCTTCTTTTTCCTTCATCAACTATCAAATCCAGAAACACATATGTAAAACTAGTACCCTTACTACCTAGAGTTACCCATATTGGCTTCATTTTCTTATTCCTGGAGTATGGTTAAAACATTAATTAGACAATAAAACATTATAACTATATCAAAATAAAATAAAATAGGTACATATGAAGCAAGGGATACAACTCAGAGATTGCCTTTTATAAAAAAAATGACTAGACTCTGGCTTTCATTCGGGGACCACCAAAAACAATTAAAAGATGTGACAAATTTATCTGGTGCAGTTCATAAAGAATACTTGGTGGACAGCAGATGCTACTTACCTTTCTTAGTGTCACACTTATCCACATAAATATCAATAATCTGATGGTTCTTTCAACATTTATTTAGCAAGTAAGCCTTATGAGTAGCTATTATAACAGCTATTATAACTGTTCAAGATTCTAGAAAAAGGTTATTTGTGTGTATCATTGATGTAGTTAAAATATTGTTTTGGAAAGTTAAAAAGTGTATTTTAAATAATTGATTGTTTTATAAATACTCTGAACATGTGTTCAGTATCATATGAGGTGTAGTTAAAGTCCTAATATATTTATGTTAGATGGATACATAGTGTTTAATAAATAGATAAAAAAAACTTTCCATTTTTTAAAATTAGTATCATTGTCTTTTACTTTGCCTCTGCCTGTGTGCACAGTATTCTTTATAAAATGCAAATAGTGAAATATGGAGGCATTTAGGAATCACAAGTTAACACTAATTAATTTGTCATTTAATTATCATCATGGCAGAGACACCTAGGGAAGCCTAAGGCATTTTAATGTTTTTATTTAAAAAAGGAGTTGAAATCTATATTTAAATGAACAAATGAGATGCAGTTGAATCTTGAGAAATTCATTGACTAGAAATTCTACCTAATTTATAACTGACATATTCACTTATTTTGAATGTTATTGCCTTTTTTGTTTTCTAATAATATCATTAATTGAGCACCATGGTGCTTACAACTACAAACATGTTTGTTGTTGGGTTTCAGTTATAAAAAATTACACCCCAATACACCATCACAGCTTTCTCTTCACTAATGCCCCCATCATTCCCCACCCCTCTCTGTCTGAGACAGGCACTCTATTTCTCTCACTCATTACTTTGTCACTATAGTTGCTAATGTAGTTATTTCTCTAACTGCACCCACCACTCTTTGTGATAGTTTTCATATTGCGGGCTCTCATGTCTATTGTCTCTGGATATTATTCATATATTCTCTTTTAGGTTTCTTAAATCTCACAGATGAGTAAGACTATTGTGTATCTATCTATACCTCTGAATTATTTCACATAGCATAATAGTTTTCATCCATGCACAGAAAAATAACATGACTTCATTTTTTTCTAGCGACTTCATATTATTATATTGTGTTTATGTACCACAGTTTCTTTAGCCACTCATCTGCTGTCGGACATCTGGGTTGTTTCCAGATTCTGGTTATTGTAAATAGCGCTGCAATAAACATAGGTGTGCAGAAAGCATTTTTTGTACTGCATTTTTGTTTTCCTAGGATAGACCCTTAGGAGTAATATTGCTGAATCATATGGGAGTTTATTTTCCTTCTTTTTTTTTGTGTGTGTGAGGGATATCCATATTGTTTTCCTGAAAGTTTGGACTAGACAGCATTCACACCAGAAGTGAATAAATAGTTCCTATCTTTCCACATTCCTGACAGCAGTGATTGTTTTTTCACTTTGTGATGTGTGCCAGTTTTTGTGGCATGAGATGATACCTCATTATTGGTTTGATTCGCATCCCCCTGATGATTAGTGATGGGGAGTATTTTTCATTTGCCTTTTGGCCATCTGTATTTCTTCTTTGAGAAAGTGTCTGTTCACTTTTCTCCACATTTTCTGATGGGGTTAGATTTTTTTCTTGTTGAGTTCTGTCAGTAACTTGTATATCTTAGGTATTAGCCCCTTATCTAATGTATATTGGATGAATAGTTTTTCTCATTCTGTAGATGACTTTCGTATTCTAGTTAATATTTCCTTTAAGGTGCAGAAGCTTCTTAGTTTATTGTTGTCTTATTTGTTTTGTTCTGCTTCCATTTATTTACAGTGGTGTTTCCTCTTTGAAGATGTCTTCAGTTTTAATGTCATGGAGTGATTTACTTACATTTCCTTCTATATAATATTTGGTTCTGGATCTCGTATCTCATATCATATCTGGATATCATATATTAATCCATTTGGATTTGACCTTTGTGCATGGTGTTAGATGGAGGTCCAAGTTTACTTTTTTGCATGTGGCTGATCAGTAGTCCCAATATTACTTGTTGAAGAGGGTTCTTGGCCCAATTTTATGTTTCTTGGTCCTTTATCAATTATTAATTTATTGTGTTTCTGGGGAATATTCTATGAATACTAGAGTATATTCTATTGATCTGAGGATCTGTCTTATTCCAATGAAATGCTGCTTTAATGAATATTGCTTTATAATACAATTTTAAGTTGGTAAAGTGATTCTTCACAACTTACTTTTTGTAAAGTGTTTATTTAGGTACTCATAAGCACTTATTGTTTCAAATTAATTTCAAGAGTGTTTGTAAACTTCTTTCAAGAATGTCATGCTTATTCTTAGAGGAATTGCATTAAATCTGTACAATGCTGTGGGGAGTATTACCATTTTAATCATGTTAATTATCCCAAGTTATAAACAGAGCATGTTTATCCATATTATCATGTCCTCTATTATTTCTTGAAGCAGTGTTTTGTAGTAGTCTTTGTATAGGTCCTTCACTTTTCAGTTAAGTTGACTCCAGGTATTTGAATTTTTGTGGTACAAATGTTAATAGAATTGTTTTCATTAAGGTCCATTTATTATCTATCATTATTTGTGTATAAGAAGACCATTGATTTGGAGATGTTAATTTTGTTACTGGCCACATTACTATACAAATTTATTGTTTCAGGAAGCTTGTTGTTTGAATCTTTAGAATTTTTAAATATAATATTAGATCATCTGCAAAAAAGAATGCTTGAATTTTTTCTTTATTATCTTGAAGCCTTATATATCTTTTACTCGATTATTTGTTATGGGAAGTACTTTCAGTACAATGTTGAATAGGAGTGGTGAGAGGCGGCAGCTTTTCCTTTGCCAGATCTTAAAGCAAAAGCTTTCAGTTTTTCTCCTTGACTGTAATATTCGCCATGGGTTTGTGGTAAATGGTCTTAAGAGTTGAGAGTTTTATTATAAATGGGTTTTGAACCTTGTCAAAGCTCTCGCTTCATCTATTATATGATTGTATGTTATTTATATTCTTTTGTTGATATGGAGTGTTACATTGATTAATTTGTGTATGTTAAACCATCCTGCATCTCTGGAATGAAACCTATTTGTATGAACTTCTTGATGAGACATTGGATCCTATTTGCTAGAATTCATTGAGGATCTTTGCATATGTGTTCATCAGGGATGTTGCTCTGTATTTTTTTTCTAACATCTATGCCTGATTTTGGTATCAGAATGATGTTAGCTTTGTAAAAACTATTTCAGAGTGTTTCTGTCTCTTGAACTTCCTGGAAGAGCCTGAAAAGTATAGGTGGTAGATCCTCTTGGAAGGTTTTAAAGAATTTGTTTGTAAATCTATCTGGGCCTAGGCTTTTGTTTTTGGGAAGAATTTTAATTATCATTTTGATTTCCTCAGTGTAGATGGAACTGTTTAGTTATGCTAGATAATCCTGGTTCAACAGTGGAAGATTATAAGAGTCCAAGAATTTATCAGTTTTTTCAGGTTCTCTTATATTGTGGCATAGAGTTTCTCAAAGCAATCTATAATTACCCTTTGAATCACAATAGTTTCTATAGTAATATCTCCTTTTCATTTGTAGTCTGGTTTGTTAAGTTTCTCTCTCAGTCTTATTTTGTGAATTTTGCTAGTGGTTTATCAATATTTTTTATAATTCAAAAAATCAAATATAGCTTTCATTGATCTTTGGATTGTTTTTTGAGTTTTCAATTCATTAATTTCTGCTCTAATTTTTGTTATTTTCATCTGCTCTCCTAGTTTTGCTTCATTTTGTTAACCACTTTCTAATTTATTGGCTGTGTCATAAGTTATTTATGTTATCCCATTCTTCCTTCCTGATGTATATTTGCAGAGATAAAAATTTTCCTCTCATAATCGCTTTTACTGTCTCTCACAGATTCTAATCATTTATGTCTTCATTTACATTTATTTCTATGAGTCTTTGATTTCCTCTTTGACCCACTGGTTGTTCAATAGTGAGCTGTTTAATTTAAGGTGCTAATTTTTTTTCCTCAGAGTCTGAGAGCACTTCTAATTTCAGTGCTTCATGATTTAAGAAGGTAATTCTTACAATTTCTCTCCTCTTGATTTTATGGAGATATGTTTTATGGACCAGTATGTGGTTTATCCCAGAGAAAGAACCATGTTAATTGGAGAAGAATGTGTAATGTGTATCTAGTTTTCTGGGGGTGGAGAGAGACATATCTATGTATATGTGTATATATTTATATATACACACATATATGTATCTAGGCCACTTTATTCCATTTCTCTTTTCAGAGCTAGTTTATTATTATTAAGGTTTCAGCTTGGTTGAACTATGAAGGGGTAACAGGGTATTGTTAAGGTCTTCCAATTGTATTCTCTTACTATTGTTGTCTTCTTTTAGATATGTCAATAGTTATTTTAAAGATTTTGCTGATCCCATTGGGTGTGTATATTTAGGAGTTTGATTTTTTCCTATTATTCATATCCCTTGATTATAATGAAATGTCTATCTTTGTTCCTTATACATTTTGGAACTTTAAAGTTTGTGTCATCTGATATTGATATGGCCACTCCAGCTTTTTTTAAGGGAGTTGTTTGCTTGGTTGATTATCCTCCAACTTTTGATTTTGAATTCTTCATATTTCTTCTCTAAAGTCTTTATCTGAGACGCTAAATAGATGGTCGACACTTTATGGGTCATCAGAGCTGCTATGTTGATTCTCTCTGCTTTTTCTCCCCATTGTCATGCTTGTAGTGTGGTATTTTCTTTGTGTTTTACTAGGGTTCATTGACTACATTATGTGCTCAGTCACATAGAGGAGTGGAGCAGCCAGGATCCTCTGGTTCTGCTCTTCATGGGTGGGGCCAGCTCACCTCTGTTGATATGTATTCCACTAGCTCTTCTGAGGGGTGATGCCCAGACTCTGGAGGTGATGGATCAAGATGACACCTGCATTGAAATGCATTTGGCTGTGATCAGGAAGATAGTGCCTTTGAGCACACACATATAAGTCTCTTTTTAAACATGGTTTTATTTTTATCTTATCCTTGACTGATTCCTATGAGAGTTAGGAGTTTCCTAATATTTGACCTTTTGTTCTCAAAAACTATACATTTATAGACTCCATTAGGTCTGGAAAAACAAAGGTAACAAGTTAAATGTATTAAAGAATACCATATACCAAATATAAAACTGTTTTTTTTTTTTTTTGGTTTTTGGTTTTTGGGTCACACCCGGCAGTGCTCAGGGGATACTCCTGGCTCCATGCTCAGAAATCGCTCCCGGCAGCCATGGGGGACCATATGGGGCACCGGTATTCGAACCGATGACCTTTTGCATGAAAGGCAAACGCCTTACCTCCATGCTGTCTCCCGGGCCCCAAAACTGTTTTCTAAGACATAAAATTGGTTTCTCATTGATGATATGTGTTTCAAGATGCTGCTCTATTGGCCAGTGAACTTCTTGAAGGACCACACTATAGTTTTTTACCATAATATTTTTGGGTCTGTATACTTCAAAGGAATTTTGTAGAAGAGCAATCAGAGATTTCTGTGGGCAAAAAGCATACCAAACTAATTTATAAATCTGTTACAATCAAAAGGTCTTGGATTTTCACAAATCAAAATTATTTTTTACTTCCCTCCTATCATATTTAAATTATACTGTCACTTACTACTCAAGGTATGCTCTGGAATATTCCTTCAAATTAATAAGATTGTATAATTGGAAAGTGGAATTCCATTATTTTCTAGACAATAGAAACATAAGAAATTTTTGACTGCTGCTTTCCAACTAAGAAATAGCATCACAAATAATGTTTTATGATAAAAGGAGGTGTTAGGAAACTGGGATTGTACAATTTATCCACAGAACATAGGGCTAAGAAAAATTAAAGCATTGTTCCATATTCTCTTCAGACTAATAGTAGAATATTTCTATTTTAAAAAGGCAAACTTTTTTGGGAACAGACAATAGAATGCCTCATAATTAAATATTTTGAAACATATTTTTTGTTTGTGCTTAATTAGTACTTAAGTAGGCTTCTAGAATTGTTTCAGGCAAATGGAAAAAACTTTCCTTAGTTACAAAAAAGATATACCTTGGCTTTTCCTTTTGAAATCAAAAGACATTAAGAATAAAGAGCTAGATAGTTGTTAGTATAACCATTTCCCCCAAAATTATTTTATATGGTTCATGGTTTTGTTCTTTAGTGTTCTAAAGTATACCACAATAATCACAGATTTAAAATAACTATGTTGAAAAGAATGACTCACTTTTCTTGGTTGCTATATTCAAACTTTCATGTAAAAATATTGTTCACTTGTTATCTGAATCACCATAGTCTAAGCAATGTTGTGTAACTGCAATCACAGTGGAATTAGCATACCCAAGCTCATGTACAATTTTCTGTATCCAGAAATCCAGAAATAACCAAAAGTCTTCACTGGCTATTACCTAAGTTCAAATTACTCTCAATTTTTATCTGCATGACCTCAGTTCACACCTTTTCTAAACAACCTGGGCTCACATATGAATCAGGTTGATTTTATCATTAAGGAACAGCATATAATTCTACCTCACTGAATTTCACAGCAGCATTCAGATATTGGTAAGAATTTAATACCTCTACTTTACTTTTCACACAGTATTTCTCTATTTTGGTTCCATTATTTACCGTATGTTTAATATATTCCATGTTTGTGTATTTTGGGGGATTAAAGATATTAAGCAGTAAACTTGGTAATTATCATTGAACTTTCATATGGCCCAAATACGTTTCTTGTTTTCTATCACAGGGAATCGAATCTTTTAGAAAAGACATATGAGCCATCTCATCTTCATTGTAGATACAAAATCTGGCAAAAGAATCCAAATGTCTAAGAATAGATAACTGTATAATGATACTATGGGACACATACACAATGGAATATAAAATGGAATACACTTGGGTATATTCATAGAGGATCATGCTGAGTAAACTTGGCCAGAAGGAGAGGGACAGACATAAAATGATCTCTCTATAATATGTGATATAAAGGAATATGGTAGGAGCAAAAACAAATGCACAAATGAAATGCAATCTGAGAAATAATTTCCAGCAGATGGAAGATCAATGTAGGGAGAATGGACAAGGGAGTTTCAGGGGACATTCTGATGATAGTGCTGGAAAGAGATGTGGACACTGGTGTAGGGTGTGGTTTAAAGTTTTTATGAGTGAAACCATCCCAATAACAGTTGTGTGAACCACATTGCTTACAATAAAATTGATTATAAAATTGCATGGTATAATAAATGTTTCCAAATAAAATATTTAGGGTCAGTAGGAAGACAACTGAAAATTAGTAATACATATTAAGGTTTGGGAGGTTTGACTCCAGAAATATTTCCATTGCTCTTTTAAAAAATATAAAGCAAATTCCTCCAATATTTTACATTACAACTTTATTCAAATATGACCAACTTCCTCCTATCTTTGATTTTGTTGTTGCCCAGCATTTCTGCAGAAAATATACTTACCTCCCAGTTTCAGGCATCACACTGTAACATTTTGTTCCAATTCATATTATCAAAAAATCTACAGGTTTATTCTGGGGATTATCAACTCAGAAAACACCACTTTTCAGACTAGAGTGAAAGCACAGAAATTAGTGTGCTAGCTATGCTGGCAGTCAACACTTTTCAAAACTCAAGTGAAGAACCTAAATTAAGCCATGAGTACAAAATAAAACTAAAACTCATGTGAAATAAATTTGTAAATTTAAATATTTGTAAAATAGTTATATACTTAGAAATGTGAACACTTGAATGTTAAATAATTTAGTCTTATGATTTCTCCAATTATATGCTAAAATAGCAGAAAAAAAACTAGGAATATCTTCGGCAAACAGATATTATAAGTATAAATATAACTCTATTACATCTTTGTCTCTTTAGTCAAAATTGTCACTGCTGTTTTATTAACTCATATTGAGTCTTTTCCTAAAGTTATCTATACTATTTCCTTTATGTTACTAAGATTTCACGAATCATGTTCATTTTATGTAAAATATAGTCTTCTTTCTTATCTCCAATTTCTTTCATATAATATTTTGGAATAATCCAAGTTCTTCATCTTTATATTTCTCATTTGTGAGTATGATAAGCACTTCTGTGGACATGCTTCAGAAAATGTAAGACATGAATATCATTTCATAATCTCTAACTTCAAATGACAGTTAATTCTACATGCAGTCAAATTTTTATGCTTTTTAAATATCATTTTTAGTGAATCACTATGAGACACAAAGTCAGAAAATTGTTCATGATTGAGTTTTAGCTATACAATTTTTGAATAATTATACTTTCACCAATATCACTACTTTCTTTATCAATGTCCCAAGTTCCGTTTGTTCCCAGGCTGCTTATATGGCAGATATCTTTCTATTTTTATCTTATAGAAACTGTGAATTGCAGCACTATTACTGAAAAGAGATCATACTTAAGCACCCAGAGATTTTTTCTAGAGTTAACACATTCCACTATTACTGTGATAGTGCTCTCTTTTCTGACCTAACTACTCTCTTTCCATTGTAGCAAACTTTTTGCTAAGGACAAGTCCTCCTGGGCCTTCATATATTGACCTTGGTTAGGACTGTTCCTTTTTCATCAGATACATTTCACACAATATAATATGTTCCATGTGCATCCACATATGAGCAAATTTTATTACTTCATTATTTTTATAATCGCAACATAGTATTACATTGTGTGGAAATGTCCTGGCTTCTTTATCTATTTGTATGTTCTTTGGTACGGATCATTTCCAGATTTTGACTATTGTGAATAATTCTGCAATTAACTTATGAGTGCAGATACCTTTTCTGCATTGTGCTTTGGGAAAAACTTGGTCATATGGAAGCCCAAAGTTTTCTTTTAAGAATACCAATATTGTTTTTCAAGAAAAGATGGATCTGAAGCTGGAGCTAGAGTACAGTGGGTAACACTTTTGCCTTCTACACAGCAGTCCTGAGTTTGAACCCGACATCCCATATGGTCTACAAGTACCATAGGAGTCATTACTGAGAACAGAGCCTGAGTAACCCCTCAGAACTATCCAGTTTTCTAAAATTAAACCTGAAAAACAGACAGACAAGCATAAACCCGAACAGGGGTGGAGGGAGGACAGCACTGGTAGTGGGAATGCCCCTCATTCATTGTCATTATGTACCATAAATGATGCAGTGAAAGATTTGTAATGCACTTTGGTCACAATAAAAATTAAAAAAAAATTAAAAAAAGGCTGAATCAGTTGAGGTTCCCACCAGCAATATATGAAGGTCCCCTTTTCCTCACATCCAAGACAAACACTGTCTTTGTTCTTTGTGATGAGTGCCAGCATCCTTGATGTGAAGTGGTATCTCATTGATTTATTTGCATATTCTGGAGCATTAGTGATATAGAGCATTTCATTATGCTCCTTTCGGCCTTCTGGATTTCTTCTTTGAGAATTGTGCTTATATCTTCTCCACATTTTTTGATGAGGTCTGAAGTTTTATTTTTTATAAAGTTCTACCAGTGCTTTATATATCTTTGATATTAATCCCTTATTAGAGAATGAATGGGAAAATAATTTACCCCAGACTATTGATATATTGGCATTCTGGTCTCCAATTCATTTTCATTTATTTTCTGACCATTTAAGGCAATTTTCATGCCCTTAATTCCAGTGGTTATTACCTCACCATATTTCCTTTTTACTGCCATAGAGAACTAATTCATATTCAGGTCACCATAAGGACAAAAAAGTTATTATTTGAGACAATATGAATACAATTTGTTTCTCTGTGATTGCTATGCCCTCCTTTACCTTTGTAAAATGCTGATTTTCTGGATGGTGAATCTTCATCTGATTCAACTTACAGAGAGCACAATAGGAAGTCCTGGTTTAAATTAGATTTTAAAGCACTAGTTAAAATGTTATTTTGTGTTGTGTGCTATTCTGTGTGGTGTGAAGTGGTATCTCATTATTTAGATATGCATCCCCTAATGATGATGTGGAGGATATTTTTATGTGTCTTTTGGCCATCTGTATTTCTTCTTTGAAGAATATCTGTTTGTTTCTTCTCTGCAATTTTGAATATAGTCAGATTTTTTTTCTTGCTTAGTTCTATCATTATTTTGTATATTTAGATATTAACCTCTTATCAGGTTTTCGATGAATATTTTCTATCATTTTGTGGGTAGCCTTTGTAATGTATTCACTATTTTGAAGCAAAGAAACTTCTATGTTTAATGTAGTTCCATTTGTTAATCTATATTTCTACTTGTATAAACAGTGATGTTTGAAAACACCTTTAGTTTTAGTGTCATGATGTGTTTTAACTATGTTTTCCTCTATGTAGCTCATCAATTCTGATTTGACCTTTGTGCATGGTATTAAGGAAAAGCCTGAATTCTATTGATAGATTTATGGATGTTAAACCATCCTTGAATTCCTGGGGTGAAACATACTTGATCTTAGTGAATGATCTTCTTGATGAGCCATTGAATCCTATTTGCCAGGATTTTGTTGAGGAACTTGCATCTGTGTTCATCAAGAATATTGTTCTGTAATTTTATTTTTTGGCAGCATCTCTGTCTGGTTTCAATATGAAGGTGATTTTGGTTTCATAAAAGCTATTTGGAAGTGTACTCATTTTTTCAATTTCACGGAAGAGTCTGACCAGGATTGGTAGTAGTTCCTCTGGAAAGGTTTGAAAGAAATCATTAGTGAATCCATCTGGTCCTGGGCTTTTGTTTTTGGGCAGACAATTGATTACCATTTTAATTTCCTCAATGGTGATGGGGGTGTTTAGATATGCTATATCTTCCATCTTCAACCATGGAAAGTTATAGGAGTCCAAGAATTTATTCATTTCTTCCAGATTCTCATATTTGGTGACATAGAGTTTCTCAAAGTATTCTCTTATTGTCCTCTGAATCTCTGCAATACCTGTAGTGATCTCCCCCATTTTCATTTCTAATATGGATTATCGAGTTTCTCTCTCTCTCTCTCTCACTCTTTCTTTGTAAATTTTGCCAATAGGCTATCAATCTTGTTTATTTTTTCAAAGAACCAATTTCAGTTTTAGTTGATCTTTCAAATTGTTTTTTGGGTTTCCACTTCATTGATTACTGCTCTAAGTTTTGTTATTTCCTTCTGTATTCCTATTTTTGGCTCCTTTTGTTGATCATTTTCTAATTTTATGAGCTGTGTCATTAGGCTATTGAGTATGCCTCTTCTTCCTTCCTGATGTGTGCTTGCAAAGCTATAAATTTTCCTCTCAGTACTGCTTTTGTTGTGTCCCATACATTCAGATAGTTTGTGTCTTTATTGTCATTTGTTTCCAGGAAAGTTTTGCTTTACTCTTTAATTTCATCTCGAACCAACTGGATGTTCAATAGCAAGCTGTTTAATTTCCAGTTGTTAAAGTTCTTCTCCTGTGTCCCTTTGTAGTTCACATCTAATTTCAGGGCCATGTGGTCAGTGAAGGTAGCCTGTGAAATTTCTATCCTCTTGATTTTATGGAGATATGTATTATATGACAGCATATGTTCTATCCCGGAGTACTCAAAGAATGTTCCCTAGACATACAATCACCTAATTTTGGATAAGGGAACAGAAATCCTAAATGGAGCAAAGAAAGCCTCTTCAACAGCTGGTGTTGGCACAACTGGATAGCCACTAGCAATAAAGCGAACTCAGACCCCCAACTAATACCATTTATAATGGTAAAAATCAAAATGGATTAGAGACCTTGATATCAGATCTAAAACCATAAGGTAATATAGAATAACACGTAGGGAAAACACTTCATGACATTGAGACTAGAGGCATTTTAAGGAGGAAACAAAACTCTCTATAAACAAGTGGAAGCAGAAATAAACAGATGGGAATATATTAATCAAGAAGCTTCTGCACCTTAAAGGAACTAGTGTCCAGTATACAAGAGCCACCCACTTAGTGGGAGAAACTATGTATCCAATAACCCATTAGATGAGGGGCTAATATACAAAATATACAAGGCAGTGACAGAACTTTACAAGAAAAAAATCTAATCCCATCAAAAGATGGGGAGAAGAAATGAACAGACAGTTTGATAAAGAAGAAATACAAATGGTCAAAAGACACATGTAAAAATGGTCCACATCACTATTCATTAGGAAAATGCAAATCAAAACAACTATGAGGTACCATCTCACGCCACAAAGATTAGCGCATATCACAAAGAATAATAGCAAGCAATGCTGGAGGGGATGTGGAGAGAAAAAAACTCTTATTCACTGCTGGTGGGAATGCCATCTAGTCCAACCTTTATGGAAAACGATATGGAGATTCTTCCAAAACCTGGAAATTGAGATCCCTTTTGATCCAACTATACCACTTCTTGGGATAACCATAGGAACATAAAAACACAATACAAAAATCCCTTCCTCATACCTATATTCATTGCTGCACAATTTACAATAGTCAGACTCTGGAAACAACCAAAATGCCCTTCAACAGAAGAATGCCCAAAGAAAGCCTAAATAATGCCTACTTATACACAGTGGAGTATTATGAAGCCATCAGGAGAGGTTAAGTCATGAAATTTTCCTATATTGGATGTACATGAAACCTATTATGCTGAGTGAAATAAGTCAGAGGAAGAGAGTTAGACACAGAATAGTCTCACTCATCTATGGATTTGAAGAAAAATAAAAATCATTTTTGCAATAATCCTCAGAGACAAAGAGAGGAGGGCTGGAAGGTCCAGCTCATGACATGAAGCTCACAAAGAGTTGTAGTGCAGTTAGAGAACTATCATAACAATGTGAATGAATGAGTGAAATGGAAAACCTGTCTGGAGTACAGGTGGGGGTGTGGTGGGGAGGAGGGAAATTTGGGACATTGGTGGTGGGAATGTTGCACCGGTGAAGAGGGTATTCTTTACATAATTGAACCCAACTACAATCATATTTGTTACTAAGGTGTTTAAATATGCATAAATAAAATAAAATATAAAGAGATAAAAAAGAAAAGTCTGAATTCATTTTTCTGCATGCAGTTGACCGGTTATCCCAACACCACTTGTTCAAGAGGCTTTTTTAGCTCCACTATATATTTCTTTCCCTCTTATCAAAATTATTTGTATGCCAAAGGGGTCAGTCTTGCAAAACTTGAATAGTTTCCATTGATCTAAGGGTATGTCTTTATTTGAAGACCATGCTATGTTAATGACTATTGTTTTATATTTTAGTATATCATTCGAGAAATTGATGCCTTACATCTTTTCCGCCCCAAAGATTGTTTTAAAATTTTCATGGAAGTTTAGTGGTTCAATAAAAAATTCACAAAAATCAAGAACAATCAGTACTTGTGTGGATGCGGGGAGAAAGGAACTCTTATTCACTTTTTGAGAAAATGCTACCTATTCCAGCCTTTCTGCAAAACAATATGGATATTGTACTATTTAGAATAGACAGAATCAAGAAAGAACCCAGGTGCCTTACAGCATATGAATGGTTAAAGAAAGTTTGGTACATCTACACAATGGAATACTATGCAGCAGCCATTATAAAAAATAAAATCATGGAATTTGCTTATATTTGAATGATTATGGAGATTATTATGACAAGTAGAATGAGTCAGATTGAGAGGTATAGACACTGATTAATCTCACTTATTTTTAGTATATAAAAATATAAAAGGCTGGGGCCGGTGAGGTGGCGCTAGAAGCTGCCTTGCAAGCGCAAGCGAAGGAAGGACCCTGTTTCGATCCCTGGGTGTCCCATATGGTCCGCCCAAGCCAGGGGCAATATCTGAGCGCTTAGCCAGGAGTAACCCCTGAGCATCAAATGGGTGTGGCCCAAAAAACAAACAAACAAACATATATAAGGCAGTGTGGTAATAATATCCAGAGACAATAGTGATTAGGTAATGGAAGAGCTGTCCATAGTAGGAAGCTTTAAACAAAGAATGATGAGTGCAGCTAGAGTAGAGAATGTAGAGTTGGAACTATGAGGAGAGCTGGAACTTACCTCTCTGGACAAGAATTGGTTACTGAAATGGATAGATTGCCAGGCATAGTCTCCTTTAATTAAAGATACTGAAAACCACAATGTCAAAAAGGAAAAAAGAGAAAAGAAAAATGCCTGTCCCAGAGACATGTGGGGTTAGATGGTAGTAGGACTGGGGAAATTGGTAGAGGGATAAGTGTACTGTTGTACATTCTGTGACTGAAACTACAGTATGAACAATTTTGTAACTATGGTGCTTGCATAAAGAATTTATTTTAAAATGTTATTTATATGATAATTCTTATTGGCCCATTTTATAGACTTATCTCACTTTGATATTTTATACTCATGACTTATTACACATTAATTTCCTTTAGAAAAAGAGGGTATCTACTTTCCTTGTGAGTATATCATTCATTAGTACTTACCTCATTGTCTTCAATGATTGGTAGAAACATTTGCCTGTTATTGCTGATATGAACAATTTTTTAAAGATAAATATTTAGATTATCTTTATCTCTCCCTTAATTATATCTACTAGAAAAAAGGAAACAATGTAATCTAGATGCTTATTTTAGAAATCTTTGTTCACATAATGTCTACAATAATCTTTCAGAATGCTAGGGTATTTGTAGAAGATATTTATAAATACTGAACTTAATCTCTAAATTTAATGTTTTTCTAAACTGAGAGTACATATGACCAAATATTTTCTGAAATATTAAGTCTATGTTGTTTCTAACTAAAGTCATTACTTTATGCTAGAAATTAAAATTACAATAAAATTTTTGTAATACAATGTTTGGTTTGAGTAATTAAATATTTTAATATTAAACTATAAAGAATGTTATAATGCATAGCAGTTTAGAATTCAGTTTATATTTATGACAAAAATAAAATTATGCTTACAATCAAAACAAATTTTTATTAATAATTTATATTTTATTTATGATTTATTGACATAAAAAGTAAATTATTTGCTTCATATAAGTGGAAAACTGAAGGTATCTGATAATTTAAAATTACAATAAAAATACTTTGTTAGGGGTGGTGGGAAGGGGAAAAATACTTTGTTAGGATTTTCACTAGAATTTTAAGTTAATCAGAGGCATTTTAGAGACAGAATTGAATTTCTGGATATATCCTTTATCTGAACCATATTTAGCAAATAATTATTTATTGAATAAATATATAAAATTAATTTAAAATATAAACATATATGTTCTAGAACCAGCATTGCTTTATTTTATACTACAGTTTGAAAATAAGCTAGACTTCAGAATTGTTATTAAAATATTTAGCAGTATGACACTGAAACATCAAGAACTTACATAACTCAGTGTCATTAGACAGAAATAGTAGATTTAAATAAATAGAAATTAGTATATCTCAGGTAATAATGTATATTTTTTCCAGGACACACAAAAATATTATATTAAACATTAGTTCAGAGCCAACACTCATAAAATTTTACAAGTCACAAATCATGCATCAAGCATCTTTGTCTCTTTATGTCTCACTCTTCCTTAATACACATGCATATTCTAACCTCCCCTTCTAATTTATTCTATTATTATAATAATTATAATCATTTTATATGAATGATAAATAAAGATTGGGGTGGAGATATGCTTGAAATGTTCAAATGATTGACAGCTTAGACCCATAAGACTTGGAGCCTGCAGCTGCAATGCTTTCACCAGTCTGATATGTTTCAGGGCTAATGAGTGAGAGGTAGAATTTGGGGACAAATAGACAATGTCTGGGATCAAACTAATGTCTCTAGTACATAATTGTAATATTATGCTAATGCTCTGCAACTTGAAAATATTGATGTTTAGCACACATATTATATATTCCTTTATTTTATATTCCTTTAATGTGACATTGAATGACATTGCTTTCTCTTCATTGCTTTTTTTCAATGATTGGTTTTCTGATTCCAAAATGAGCTGATGGACTTCACCTGGCTGATGTAAATTAAGTTATTCGAATCTAGCAATGTTTTTAAAAGATATGTGACTCTTTTGACTTGTCACAAAGTATGGGGGATAGGCCATATGGGAGATAGATACAATATGCTGTATTGAGGGAAATGTCCATATAATGGTTCAGGGTAATATATTAACAACAAGCTAAGTTCATACTGATAGGAAGTAGTTAATAAAATGCTAAGGATGTTCATTTCAAGTTCTAGCTAGTTCTATTTTAAATGCATCACTGGTTCATGGGTTGAATATAGTGATTGAATAGAGGTCCTATTGTATTCAAAAACTGCCCAAAGTGCTCACCACTATTCTAATTGAATTTATATTTTGTTGTGATCCTCACTAATCTAGAAAAATTGTAAAATATAAAAATAAAAAAACAAAGTATCAAATGTTACAAAGTAGAATTCAAGTGCCTCGTAATACAGAAAAGGTGCTATACCCGAAGATGAAATCTGCACGGAGCATGGTAAGTTGTGAAATATGTCAATAGGTGAAATCTGAGACAAAAATGAAGAGATTTGAAAGTAAAGATAAAAAGCAAAAATCAACATGTTGTCATTTTGGAAATTTGTCCTGATAAATATCAGAAAGTTATGAATTTAAAATAAGTGACATAATAGTGTTTACATCTTGGAAAATCTTGCTGAAGGTAATTTGGAGGAAGATGAGAAGTGTATGATGGTAATTTGAGTACTAATGGAAGCATTCTGATGAAACTTCACAAATTAATTTTAGTTGATGAGTAATTTCTACATAATACCATATACACTAAGGCAAAGATTTAGTTTTATGCTTCATTATGCTTTTTCACACTTACAACATATATATTTACAGTTTTTGTTTGTTTGTTGGGGGCTACACCAGATGACACTAAAGGGTTAGTTACTCCTGGCTTATCTCAGAAATCGCTGCTGGCTTGGGGACCATATGGGACGCCTGGGGACTGAACTGCAGTCCATCTTAGGTCAGCCACATGCAAGGCAATTGCCCTACCACCGCTTCTATCACTCCTGCCCCTGTAATATGCATATTATACTTATTATTTATAATTGCTTTGAGACATTATGTACTATCCATTAAAACTCCTCATGAACAATGAATGAAGCACTAGATCTCAAGTTATTGTGCATATGTAGAAAGCACTGTATCACAAATGATTTGATTAAAAGTCAGAATATTGAATCAGCATTAATTTAAACAGAATTCTCAAAAAAGAGAAACCTAGAATATTCTGAATTTTATGAAGTTATGCATATTTTGAAAACTTTATTAGGAGCTACTTGTTTACAAATCCAAACAGGAATTGTACATTTATGCAAAAATTATATATAAGTATTTGGTTGTTGAGATATAAAAGGTATTAGTCAGGAGGGTTTACTCCTGGCTCTGTGTTTAGGGATTACTCCTGACAGACTCAAATTCCATTGGATATCAGATATTAAATTCCAGTATGCTCAATGTAAAGCAGCATCCTATCAGTTTACTGCTTTTTTGTACCCAGTATTTTATTATTTATAGCAAAAATGCTTAACTTTTGGTAGTAGAAATTTATTACCTAAAAAGATGATGAATAATTCAGTTTTTAGCCGTATGGTGATGCTTATCCCTAGCTCTGTGCTCAGGCATCATTCTTGGCAAGACTAGGAGCAGCAGATAGGGTAAAGTGATGGAACACATGTTGGTTAACTTTAAGATAATGATCCTTTTCACTGTACTCTGGTTTTTTATTTAGATAAGCTTTTTATTTACCCAAAAATGTTATATTATTGAAACAGAAAAACAAATTGCCTATTGTTATAAATTAACATATTACAAGCCACCACAGTATACATAGAAAAATTATGTCAATATTTTAAAATAAATTACAAAAATAAACACTTCACTATTTTGGAGCAAAAGTATAATTAAATTGGTGAAATGAGGTCTCCACAATTAATGGGTAATAACTGCAATTTATTATTTTAATAACAAAGAACAAATAATCTATTTTGTGAAAATTTACTTTTATACATGTGTAATATTCAAATGAACAAGTCATTATGATTTATTCTATGGTTCATACATTTTAAATGGTCATGATATGCAATATTATATAGATCTAATAGTATAACTATATGATTAAATCCTAGCTAATTAGACATATGATAATATATAATATTTTATATTTAATATATTATATTTAATAATTAATAATATTAATAATATTTAATAATCTTAAATGTAGATTTATTAATAGACTATGAAGATTTTAGAAAACTGAATATTTTTAAAAATTCCTCTAAAATTAAATTAAAACTATTAATCAAAATGCTTGTGAACAAGATAGCAACTGATTAGTGTATTCTTTCAATAAGTCACTGACAAACTTTTGTTTATTAGCATTTTTATGAACAATATTGTTATTAACTAGTAGATACTATTTCTTGAACAAAAGCCAAAATTGGATTTATTCCAAATAATAATTAGGGTGCACTAGGAACCCTTTATACAAACATAGGCCAAAAACCAGGACAGGGAATGTCCACCACAGGCCTTGCTGTTGTGTTTACTCACCATGGGAGCAAGGTCCAGGTGCCTCAAAACATATAACAAGGTTAGCCTCAATTACAGCTTAATGGAGCACAAAGAATAATTGAAAGATGATAGATGTTATGAAAACAGGAGGACAAATATCTGAGAATAGGTAAAATTGTTTTAATATATTAAAAAGACTTTACAGCAAATGTATTCAGTGATCTGAAATGACTTTTAATCAGAATATTAGTAAAATTGAGGAAATATGGTTGGAAAAAATTTTTGAACTCATATAATTGAGCAAAGTAATAGAAAATCTTAGCAGAGCAATTTCTAAAACTAAAAACCATTTTGGGACTCAAATATACAATAAATATCTTCACTGGGATTAAAGGGACAATAGAAAACAGAATAATTGAATATAAGTTAAAGATTATTGTTGACAGTATCTATTGGAAAAACCAGAATCAAAGAAATTGGAGAATTGGGGCCGGGCGGTGGCGCTGGAGGTAAGGTGCCTGCCTTGCCTGCGCTAGCCTAGGAGGGACCGCACTTCGATCCCCCGGTTTCCCATATGCTCCCCCAAGCCAGGAACCACTTCTGAGTGCATAGCCAGGAGTAACCCCTGAGCGACACTGGGTGTGGCCCAACAACAAAAACAAAAAGAAAAAAAAAGAAAAAGAAATTGGAGAATAGAGAGGTAGAGGGACCAAAAGCTAGTTGGCAAAATTAGTGAGAAATTGGCAAATCAGAAGAGGAATATATTAGTACTGATTGAAGAGGGGTGCCAAAGTAAATGCAAACATAACAGCACCAAGGGCAAGAACAAAAGTCATGCAGCCCCCTTAAATCAGCAAGAGAGAAACATAACCTCATTCACAGCAGATTGGGGGGGGGGGGTGTTGGTTTGGGGACCACACCCGGCGGCCCTCAGTGGTTACTCCTAGCTCCTCTCTCAGAAATCTCTCCTAGAAGGCTCGGGGGACCATATGTTTTGCCGGGGATTTGAACCACTTTCTGTACAGAGTCTGCTGCATAAAAGTCAAATGTCCTACCGCTGTGATCTCTCTGGCCCCCACAGAAGATATTTATAAAAAAATTTGCAAGCAATAAGATGGTGTAATAACATATAAAATATTGGATTCAAGCTCTACCAATTAACTAAGAGTTTAAAGAAATGAATGAAATCTTAAGGGAATTAAAATTTGAATGAGCTCTCAATTAAGTGTATGCATAAAGCAAAGGAAAATGGCACAACTTCATGAACACAACAAATATATGACACCACATTCCTTTACATTTCTCTAAATGTAATTTAAGTTCTCTTCAATTCTTTAATTTCTCTTTTAATTTCTCTAAATGTCCATTATCTGAACTTTCCCATAAGTGGCTGCATGGATCAGAAAATAAAATCCTTATATTACATGTTTGAAACACACTTTAACTCTTATGATATGGTATACCAAAAAAAATCAGAGTGAAAGGCAGTAAAGCAATAAAAATTTAGCATACTATAATAAAAAGCCTACATGGTCATACTTGTCTCAGATGATAAATTATTCACGTTAAAGGATAGGGATGGAGCTACATGCTGCTCTGGGATTGATTGATCAAGATTCACAACTTGTAGATAAAGTATTCTTTCTTCCTTCCTTCCTTCTTCCTTCCTTCCTTCTTCCTTCCTTCTTCCTTCCTTCTTCCTTCCTTCCTACCTTTCTTTTATCTTTTTCTTTCTTTCTTACACTTTCTTTCTTATTCTTTCTTTCTTTCTCCCTACCTTTCTTTCTTTCACTTTCCTTCCTTCCTTTCTTCCTACCTTTCTCTTTCTCTTTCTGTATTTTTGTCTCTTTCTTTCTTTCTTCCTTTTGTTCATTCATTCTTTCTTTCTTTCTGCTTTCTTTCTTCATTCTTTCTACTTTCTTTCTTCTCTCTTCCTGTCTATTTCTTTCTTTCGTTCTTTCTCATCCTCTCTTTTTTCTTTCTCTCTTCACTATTCTTTCATTCTTGGATTTGTGGAATTTTATTTTTTATTTGTTTTAATTTTGGGGTTATACCTATTAATACTTAGGAATCACAATTGACTTTATGCTCACAGATCACTTCCAATGGTGTTTGAGGAACCATCTACAGTGTCAGGGACCAAGACAAGTCTAGAAATATGCAAGCTAAGTGTTATTATACACTCCATTTATTCTGATATGAGCTATTTTTGATTACAGTTTTCTTGTAAGTTTTATTTGCAATATCCTGGTTATTAGTGATGAAAAACAATTTTTCATATGTTGTTAACCATCTGTATATTTATTATATCCTTATTCCTAAATTTTAACAGACATGTGTGTTTTCGTCATTGATTTTTGCACATTATTAATATCTTGAATATTACACATTTGTGTATAGTGTTCAAATATTTATTTCATTTCAGTGACATGGCATTTTATTTTAATTCTGTTTATTTTACAGTTTAAATTTTTTAGTTTGATGACTCATTGTTTATATTTCATTTTGTTTTCATTGCCAATGGATTCAACTCACTGAAATTCTTTCAGATGTTAATATCATGGAGAATACTGTCTGCATTTTCTTTGTATATTAAATTATCTTTATTTCTTGTCACAAGAACTTTATTCATTTATTTGTTTTTTTAATTTTTTTTAAAGAAAGACGAACATGTGCGAAGACTCATTTGGATATGTCTGGTGTCTTGGAAGTTTGACTACCCTATATTCTCCTATAAATGGACCTTGACAGCTTGTTTGGAGGTTCTAGCAGGGGACCACAGCTATTCGTATACCCTCAATCGAAGAATGGTCCATCTCTATTTGTGGAAGCCTGTTCTCTTCGATCTGGCATATATCTTCAGGAGAGATGTACATGGAGCAGTGAGGGAGGATGAGGACACATGTCTAGCTAGCCAGATCAGCCGAATCAACCTGGTGATCAATTGGGTGACAGATATTGCAGCCAGATCCCTCTCACATCATGTCACGAGAACTTTCCAATTAAATAGTATATGCTGTGATATATTAGTAGAATTTTATTTTTGCAAGCGACTAGAGGGTTAATTCCTCATTAATTTAAACTTAAGAGCTATTTATGGATCCATTATTTGACAAGCATTATGCAAATTTTAAGACCGAAAAATATCATCCACAGTTGTGCCAACAGATTAGAATTCAATTGTAGAACTAATCTTTACATAGAGTTCAGGTCATAGACAACTTAAGTAACACAGATAAAATATTTTCTTTGGGATCTAGGGAGATATTACAATGTGCTTGTCTTGTATGTATCCATAAAAAGGTTTAATGCCTAACACATCTTGTGGCCCTCAGAGCTCAATCAAGAGTGATGCTAAGCACAGAGTCGTGAGTAAGCCCTGAGCTTTGGTATAATCAAAGCCCACTCTTTGTTTTTCTATATCTCTTGAGCACAATTTTATTACAATATTTTAAAAAGGTTAAGGATGCATGCCAATGTGCTTGCAAATCCTCCACTTTTCTAGCCTCCAACCTTCATTAGTTTTATAAGCTAATTTGTCACTTATTTAAAATGTAGCTTTC
>PVKC010003967.1:0-37127 GCA_004027635.1 Crocidura indochinensis
ATTTATGCTCCTATGTGTCTGCAAGTAGCTTTTTTATTTAATTTTGCAATAAATAACTGATTTCATATGTATTAAAAGTTGATAAAATATGCTTATAAATAAAATAAATCTATGATAATATACTAGGCTGGTTATTTAGCACTGGGAATAAAAGGTTTGTTTAATTCTTTTCTTTTGAACTTGGTACAGTTTGAAGGAGTCATATGTTTCTTTTTGTGTTTGTTTCGTTTTGGTTTTAGGCCCCACCCAGCAGTGCTAAGAGGTTACTCCTGGCTCTGAGTTTAGGAATTACTCCTGGCAGGCTAGCTGGATCATGTGGTATGCCAAGGTTTGAACCTGGGTCATCCTTGAGGCAAATGCAGTGGTGCAAGGCAAAAGCCCTTCCTGCTGTTCTATGACTTTGCTCCACATGTTCCTATATAGGAAGTTGTGCTGCTTCGATGGTTAGTAGTTGCCTGTTTCTATAAGGTAGTCAAGATGGCTTTTACACAACATATTTTGAAGCATAGCAAATAATATTTGGCAGATTACAAGTAAGAATGAAGCATAAACTGGATATTATGAAGAATGTACAATTGTGCTGTGAACTAAATTGTTAAAGGGATAGATAAATCCTCTGATGATGCTCAGAACCATCATAGATTTTCTTCTCTCAACTGATCATATCAATTTTATATTTAAGGGATCCTCTGAAAGTCCACTTACAATCATTTAGAAATAAATTCTACCAGACTTCATTGTTTGCAAAACCTGCATGCTGGCCTTTGCAGAATCATTTTGTCCAATATATCCCTGCAGGTTTTTACAAACTTAGAATGGCATTTGGGCCACTTGGCTCCAAACTTGCTTGGTGATTATGTCAACAGAGTTGTGACTGAAGAACTATTGAGCTCCTTGCTTGCAATTGAGTAGGAGGTGGCACCTGCTGGGCAGGACAGTTCAGAGACAGCGAGGACAAGGAGACACGCCCCCATATTTCTATTTCTAATGAATCTTTCTCATGCAACAGAGACTATGAGTGCAGAGTTCTGCCCGTTGTCATGTCACCAAGTATTTCCTATGTGTTTCAAAAGAAATGAGCTCAGTGTTACCAAAATCTTGTGGCTATCTATTAATGATAATTATCTCTTTAAATAATCCTCTGACATCTAGCTAAATGCTCCCACATACTAAGAATATTCTGAAATATATCATGTTAAACAAGAGTAGAAAGATGCCTTTGGATAGGGATGTCTATTTTTAGTTATGGTGCTCAAAACATGCTTTCTATATATGTTCCAGTGCAGAAAAGGGTAAACTTGAGAGAATACGCTGCTGAAGAATCTAGGCAGGACAGTGGGACTTTTGGGAACATGTGTTGGTTTGAAAAATAGGTAGCTTTGAATAAGATTCAATCAATGTAACATACCTTTGTTTCTAAAAATAACACAAAATTAACCCACAATTGAAAGTAAGTAGGATTTCTTTACCCAATTAACACTATATATTTGAACTAAAGAGAATGACTGCATGCAAACAATGCCAAAATATCCCCATAGAGGAAGAGGATTAGGGTCAAGTTAAAAAGAGGCCATACTAGTATAAATTAAGTACTTTGAAAAAAAAAGTATATGAAGCTTTTGGATTTATATGCAGTCATAAAAACATGAACACACACATTCCAGATGTAAATAGGATAATTAGTTCATCATCCTAAAAGTCCTCACAGTTGAAAAGTTTCCTACATATTTACCCAGAACTCAGAAATGCTATTTTTTATAGTTAGCATACACACAGTTGAATGCATTCTCTACATGATTCTTATTTTTGCTGTAACAAATAGTACTGTCTATCCAAATCTTTGTCACTTTCATCATACAGATGGAAAATAACTGAACTATGGAATGAAAGTGGCAATTTAAAATTGAGAAGAAAATGGTGTTTAGAACCCAAAACTTGACTTACTTACCTTTTTTTTTCCTGCTATAGTGTTTGGTTAAGCTATTCATAGTCATGTAACATCTATGTAACAGTAATGTCTAAATCTATAGGAACTTTAGGAAAGAACTACTTCTTAGTGTATCTAGAGAGTTATGGCAGATTAACAATGACCAAGACCAGATGTATTTTTCCAGCTCACAGAACTTTGCTGCTATCTGAATGAAAGTGCTTTTGAAGTTTTGGGCTTTCTGTGCATATACAGTATTTATTTCCTCCCTTCCTCGCTTTGTTCCCTTCCTCAGATGAAACCTAGACATGACATACACTTATGAGAACAGGAAGACTAGGAAGAGAAAATGTCTTTGATGCTTTTCCATTGGAAAGTCTCATCAGTGTCAAACCTTACACTATTAGAATTTGAAGATCTAGGACAGAGTCTCTTTGGGGAAAACAACCCATAGGGAAAAACAGCTACTAGATTCTCTGAGTGTTCTTCCACAGCTCCCATAATTTTTCTGCAAATCATGTCATGCTTCTGACACATAAAAGCTCACAGCATGTGAATGAAGTTCCTGTGAGGAAATGCTCTCTCCAGGAAATGGAGCTGAACAAGCCCACTGAGAAAGAAGTGTAGGACTGTCTGGGGAGCTGCTTCTCTACTCTGAGTGGTAATCACTATAAATAAGTCTTGACCTGGCTTCTATGGGGAGTGGATTCCTGGAGGCTAAAAACATTTGCCCAGCAGTTCTATACTTGTCTGCTCAGAGGCCCTGTTCAGTTTTTAAGAGGAGAGTGCTGGCTTTTATATTGAGAGTTTAACCTTTCAATCATGATCATTTTACATCTCCCAAGGCAACTAATATTTCTCTTTTTGCATGATTATCTTAATTTTGCATTGATTTGAAATAGCAAGCAGGAAATGTCTTATGCATTATTTGTTTCAAAAAAAGCCTCTTTAAAACTTCCAACAGTTCCAACAGTTTGGCCAGGTAGCCATAATATTTTGAGAAATAGAAATTTGTAGTTGTATATGGAAATGAGAAAACTAAGAAATTTAAAAACACTGTTACCATATTCCCTACTTTGATTTTATATTTTATATTAATAGGAAATCAACTTATTCACTTTCCAAGCTTCAAGTACACACAGTAAAACAAACTCCCATTTTTCTTAGGATTAAAGAGCTACCTATGTCAGATATGGCAAAAAATTGCAGCCATAGGAAGAACATATAGGATGTTAGAAAGAAGCTAAGAGAATAAAAATGGGTTTGCTAAAAAACAGCATTATTGAAAATACTGACAGAAGCAGCATATTTAAGGAATCACTCTGTGTGCTTTAACTTTATTACAGCCTTTGAAGGTCACAGTGGAATTTAACAGACTTGTCTCAGTACTAATGTATCACCTTTGTGCAAGAGTGGTTGGCTATCTACTTGGAAAAGAGATGGTTCATCTTGCAGTTCTAAGGAGAACGAGTTGGAAGCCAAACCCATGAGCATATTCAGACCAGTTCTACCAGTATAGACATTGTTGTGATAGCCTACTTAAGTTGTATCATAACAGATGCACGAGCAAGTCAGCCACAAAACAAAGCAAGGCAACTCTACAAATTCAGTTCTACCTATACAAAGATTTCATAGGGCTAATGGTGGGGTTTGCATTAACTCCTAATGTGTGATGGTACAAGCAATTGCCGTAATGGTGCCATTAATCATTAAAACACCCAGAAGTAAAATTTTGTTAAGAAACTGCTGTGGAACTGGCAGAGGGTGAATTCCAGAAGTCAGTGCAGGATTCAGAAGGGATAATATGGGTTTTAGAGGATTGAATAATACAAGTCAGGTGACCCATCCTTTTTACAATTGCATAGTATTAGATAGTATTGGGATTTATATTATATTTCTGCCACTCAGAGTGTGACCTTGTCTGTGTAATTGCCCTTTGTGGCCATCAATTTTTCTTACCTATACAATAAAATAAGTATATTTCATATACTTGTTACGAAATTTTAAAAGGTTTTGATCCACAAAATATAGACAAATGGTTCATAAATAATTTATACACTATGATTTATACAATCCATAAACGATCCCAAGTAAATAAATTCCATAATTATGGCATTTTAAAAGGAATATTATGTTTTCACTTATTTTTAGATGAGATCTGTGAATTCAGCAGATAATGTGTACTTCGCAAATTACTGTGAAATATTCTTAACTGTGGAAACACAAAGGTTAATAAAACATGACACTGCTTTCAAGGAGTTTGCAGTCTAGTATAGTAGATGAACAATTGCACAGGATTGATATGATTATGTCAAAAGTGAAGTATAAACAAAGCTACATTGGAACGTTGACTAGGGAGCAATTACTTCTGATGGGTGGGTTTGGGGAAGACTCCACTGAGGAGATGGCATTTGAAGTGATGCATGAGTAATGGAAAAGTATTGTTCTCTAGTCTAATGTGTTAGTTCAATATATTCCTGATCAAGTTTTTTGTTTGTTTGTTTGCTTGTTTGCTTTTATTTTTTTGGACCACACCAAGTGGTGCTCAGGATTTACTACTGGCTCTGTGTTCAGAAATTGCTCCTGACAGGCTCAGGGGACCATATGAAATGCCAGGGACTGAATCTGTATCAGCTAGTATGCAAAGTAAATGCCCTACTCACTGTGCTAACACTTCAACCCGATCAATTTTTTATAATTATGATAGTAATAAGTAGCACATCCTGATCTCAATATCCAGTTTACAGCAAGAGAGAATTATAGACTTTCTTCCAAATGCTGTCTACTTCATTGCTGTAAACTATATAATCAAAGAAGTAATGAGAACTTAAAGAGGAAAAAAATTTGCAAAAATCATTTTGTACAATAAAAAAAATTCTGAATCTCATTGAAGATTCTCTACTACCTAATTCATTCCATATTTACAATGAACACTCAAAAAAACTTATTTTAAAAGTATTTTAAGTAATGAATTAATTGAAAGTCAGAGTCAAAATTTAAGTGTATTCACAATCTGTTAGATACTTTTGTATAATTTAATATATTAATTTCTCTAATCTTCACAACAATCTTAAAAATTAATAAAAGGGATTAAAGAGGGAGAGAGGACAACAGAAAATATACTTTGTTTTGTAAGCAGCCAATCCAGGTTTGGTCCCTAGCATTACCTATGTTTTTCTGAGCATTGCCAGCCATGACTTTTGAGACAGAAACAATCCCTGATCAGAGTCCCCACAAAAATATAATTATTGAAAAGAAAAATAGTATGATTATAATGCACAGTTTATGAAACTGAGGTATAAAAAGATTTAGAAAATTTCCCAGGACCACATGATCAAAATGAATATTAGTTTTCTATTGAAAGTAGGGGAATTGTCTACTGAAAATTGGAAATTTTTTTAAATTTCAGATCCAATCTAATTACCTAACTAACTTTGAACTTAACTTAAATTTGCATTACAAAGTAAATAAATATTTCTGATTCTTTTGATTTTATTAAAATAAAATGTATAATATATAATTGACAGAGTTGATCATACATTTCTTCTCAGATAAGTGAAGTTATTGAAAATAAAGCATAAGAAAATAAAATGGAAGAGAAGAAAAAAGAAAGAAAGAGTATAGTAACAAGTACATTTATAAAAATTACTATATCTTCAATGAAGACATTAATACAGTGATAAAAGGTTTAGTAATTCTTGTCACCTGTACATTCTGTTACATTAAGTATTACAGCATAAAAAATGAAGTTGTCCAGAAATTCAAGGCATTATTCCTGGTCCAAAGACTTTTATGTACTCAGCTGCCAAGCCTCCTAAAAGAAGAAAAATATGAGGGAGGGTGCCTGAACTTACTCCCAACAGTTCTGATGATATCACTTCCTTCCCCTAATAAAAGGCATTTCTAAAGTGTGGTCAGAAAGGTGTTCCCTGCATTTACTATTTAAAAGTAATAAAATTTAAAATACCTCCTAAATTTTCTTTGCCCCCTCCCACCCTTTTTTCTGATTCTGGTTCAAACCCAGTGGTGCTCATGGTTATTCCTGATTCTGCACTCAGAAATTACTCCTAAGAAGCTTAGTGGATCATATAGAATGCTGGGGTAAAAGCATGCAAGGTAAATGCCATACCTGTTGTTAGATCATTTAGGCCCCTATCCTTTCTTTGGATACAATTAAAACATCAATTCAAAATAAGTTTATATAAGAAAAGTAATAAGAACATGTAGATAGGAAATGGAGAATTGAGTCAAAAAGTGAATAATATACTGAGAGCAAAGGATTTCTCATACTTTAATACTTCTTTCCTACATCTCTGTGTCATTTTTGCCTACATTTTTTCTGTTTTGGAGAAACCCTAGGATAAATTTTTATTCTCTCTAATTTCAATACAGAATCTTAGTAAATGTTGAACAGTTATGGTTATTTTAATTTTTTCCAACAAAGTCCTAAATAGTTAAGTTAAATCTCCATAGGTCTTTTTAATTGTGATGTTAAACTAGTTGTTGACCATTTTAAGAATGAACGATCCAAGTAGAAAGCTCAAATGACCAAGAAAAAAATATTCACATGATTCAGAAAAAAATGAACAATGTTCAAGTAAAAATGATAGCTTCTCATTTCTCCTTTTTGGAAGACTTCCCTCAATGACCTTAGAGGAAGTAGGAAGAATCATCAAATTCTGTAGGCCGATCATAAAAAGGTTAGCTTCCTTGCAAAGTGTGCTGGGTTAGCTACATACACCATCTCTGGCCTTATCCTATAGTGTACATGTGCCGTCAAAATGAAGCCTAGAAATTTGATGGGCTTGATTTTCACCCTGATCAACTCCAGAAAGGACTGGAGTTTTTTGGCTCACATTGTGAGATTTCAATTCCATTCAGGAGGCAAGCTTCTCCTTAAAGAACTTAAGGATGGAGCCTTATTGAAAAATATGTTGCATTTGGCCCTAAGCACATATATTAGATCTGGAAATGAAATCTAAAATTCTTGCCAGTTTCTTCTTCCAAGAAACACTCGCGTTTCTTTCATAGCCATTCTCCTTTACCAGGATATAAATTCATCACAGTTCTTGACATCTCATATTTGGGTAATCTTCCTAGTTTATGCTGAAAATGCGCTTCTATTTGGGGAAAATTAAAAATGACTGGATAAATCAATTCTTTCTGATTTTAATTGCATCTCTTTCTTGCTGAAATGCCTGACTTTCTTAAGATAAGTCCCCAGATGCAAAACACTCCTATTTTATATTCTGTCATATATGAATAGCTAGACAAGGGTCCTTTTCTTTTGTGATTCACTCCAATCATCCCTTTGCCCTCTTTAATACAGGCACATGGTTCATTTCTTTGCTATTCAATGCAGGTAAACTATTTCTCACTATAGTTCTGGGGACATATATATCTTTGTGCACCTTGCGTTAGCTAGTAAATTTGGAGCCTTATGGATGTCATATGTGAGACATTCATAGATATTCTATGAACTCACAGGGTTTCTGTTCTCTAATGTGGCTTATTGTAATTTTCCACTTTAGCTGACTGTGCTACATGCTCATGCATAATACAGTTGCACTGTGGCCACATCTTTAATAAATGTGGAAGTAGGACTAAGGCAATTGTAAAGCAATTGCAAATCTAGAGTCCCAGTTACAATAAATGTACTATGTCGTGATAAGGGAGAATAGTAAGCCTTCAACCTTTTAATTGAACATCCATCTTTATTCTCAACTTGAGAGGATGCTCTGAAGCTCTCAGCTCCTGACACTGCATCTGATTCTCTTCTACTTTTGATAGGAAAGGCCTTAAGATCTTCTCTCTCCAGCAGTAGAAATGGCTGGCTAGCTCACAAGTAGGGACCCTCCTTTCACTTTATTCTTTGTTTTCCTTAGTCCTCTCTTTCTCCTTCCACCAAAGCAGGTATTTTTACTCATGATCTTAAATTACCAATAATTAATTTAAATCCTATGATTGATAAATAGAATTTAAATTAATTTTTGATAATAATTAAAGTATTTATCTTTTTGTTGCTTTGTGGGCCACACCCTGTGATGCTCAGGATTTACTTCTGAATATGCACTCAGAAATTGCTACTGGCTTGGGGGGGGGGCATATGGGATAATGGGGATTGAATCAAGGTTCATCCTGGATTGGCCACGTGCAAGGTAAACAGCCTATTACTGTGTTATCACTCTGGCCCCAAAATATTTTTATGATACCTTGTTTTGATCCTTTTCATATTCAGATTTTAGTATATTTTGTTCTTTATTACTTTAGAAATTTATGCATCTACTGTTGTTTTATGACAATCCTAGTATTGAATATTTCATACTAGTTTTGCATTGAACATGTTAGTAATATAAAAACTGTCGGTTTAGGGATGTGAATCAGAAGTTACAATTAGTTCTGAAAATATGTTAAATCATAGAAAGTAAAAATACCTGCTTTTGTGAATAGTTAGAATGCACCATATTATATTTTTATATTGAATATTTTGAAAAGAGTTTGAATTAAAGTCACATAAATTGCTATTGTACATATTGTGCAATTTTGTACATTCCTATTGTACCAATACAAAAACCCATAAGTATACCTGACATACTCCAATTATCCATGCTCATGAACAATTTAAAATTAAAAATATTGCTTTATTATTGTAAGTCTATATAACATTATACCAAAATGTACATTTAAAAATATAGTTTCTTGATTCATATTTTTGTTTTGCTTATTTTTACAAAATATATTTTTTCTAAATATGTGTTCGTATGAATGCATATGCATTTTCAACTATTTTATTATTTATGGATAATAGGATTTTTAATTTATTTATTCAATTTGTTTTTGAAATTATACTATTTTAGTATTTATATATACACTATTCCCTATGTTTTTCAATGTGAGTGGAGAACTGAGAACATTCTACTATACAAAAATAGTCAATATTTTATTTATATAAAAATTAAATAAAGACAAATCTGTTTTGACAAAAAATTACCTATCATTTAAAAATTATTTTTCTGTCACTATTTCTTTTTTGTTTGTTTGTTTGTTTGTTTGTTTTCTGGTACACATGTGGCACTGCTCAGGGTTTACTCCTGGCTCTTTGCTCAGGAATCACTGCTGATGGGCTCCGAGACCATATATGAGCCCTGGGACTAATCTGGATTAGTGCATGCAAGCAAATGCCCCACCCACTGTGCTACCTCTCCAGGTCCTCATGCCTCTATTTTTAAAATAAAAAAGTTAAATCACAAGCATAAAATAAATCAAGTAGGTGCTAATATACATATGTTCAAATTCTGAATATGAACATAGTAAATTAGCTAAATAGAAATAAATATATAAAGGCAAGAATTTAAAACAATTTAAAATTATGTCAAAGATTTATTCACTTTAGAGATACCTGCTTAAATTTTTCTATACTTAATCTCATATTGCTTGTTGTATGCAGCTGGGGATTCTGTTATGTATAGAGAACTCTCAGAATAATGTGGGATTCAGCAGTAGAAATAGATGGCTAAGTATGACCAAATCAACAAATTTAAATTTTATTTGTAGTCACTGTTTAGTTCAACAATTTATAAATTAATCTGCAATACTCAATGAAGATATAACCAACTCCTTATGTACTGAATAACCCAGCCTAGAAATGAGAATAACTTTGACCTGAATAGCAGCATAATGATGTATCCCTAATTATCTGTTTAGACACAGCCTAGTCTATGTAAAGTCTTTATGCTCTCTTAAACTAAAATCTAAGCTCTATGCCAGGTATGAAGTTCAAGGAGTATTTTAAAATATATTTTTGTATCATTTAGCTTAACACCTTCTCTTGACCCAGTCATAATACTTTTGTTTGTTTTTGATATGGGGCCACACCTAGTATGCTCAAGAGTTACTCCTAGCTATGCACTCAGAAATTGCTCCTGTCTTAGGGGACCATATGAGATGCTGGGGGATGGAACCACAGTCGGTCCTATGCTAGAGTGTGCAAGGCAGACACCTTACCACCACTTGCACCATCTCTCTGGTCCATACCCAGTCGTATTTCTTTAAGAAGTTTCAACTATACTTGCTACACATTGAACATAAATATAAATTATTTTAATCTATTTTCTGTACTCTCTTGAAAGAGAACTTCGGCACATCAAGAACTAATTACAAAGAATCATGGAAATAGTTCACAGTTGGAGTACATGTCTTACATGTTTGAACCCCCAAATTTATACTCTGACACTTTCTTTACATTCCCCTTAGTACTGCTGGGTAGAAACCTATTGGGAGCTGGATCTAATCAGCATAGAATCACTGGGCCAGAACATCACATGGTTGTTATGTTGGTAGTGATGTTGATTGTTGCTGTTGGAAGAGTCGTGTCTCTCTCATAAGTCTCCTCCCTATCCCCTGCCAGGATAAAGACATTATCTTATCCATAAAATAACATCTTCAAACTATTGAGGTATAACTAAGTATTAAACTTAGTTCAAGCTCCTTCTACAAGAATAACTACAAGATATATATATATATATATATATATATATATATATATAGAATTTCTAGTAAATCTATTACCACTACACATATGTTGCAACTTAATTAAGCACAATGTTTATTTACTGTTTATTTATTGGTCCAAGACAAATGTCCTTAGTCTGTAAGTAGTTTCCTCAACATTGTTACTTCAGGTATATAAACTCCTTCTACCTGGTGCCACTGCTAATTCTTAAGGACTCATTTTTACCAGAAGGAGAAAAAAGAAAGCAAGGGAAGCAAAATGTTTGACTGAAGCCTATTTGAAAAAGATACAACATGTAACAGGGGTACATTTTCCTGTAGACAAGATTAGGAGATACGGTCTAGTTGCAAATAAAGTAAAATATCGGTGAATAATAAAATGATATTCACCATAACTCACTATTATTGGTCTACTAGATAATGGTAAACATATTTGTGAAAAAAAACATTGAGAGTGGTGCTTTGCCCTTTAGGTATTCATACTTTAATTAAGGAAAAGATAATTTATGAGTAAAAATAATAAAGCAAGTGGCATATTTAAATCCAAATTTTCTATAAGATGTAGAAATTATGGATAATATTATGAGAATTTGAAGTGTATCTTGAAGGCAAAGAACAAAGAATCTTTGGTTTTGAAACAAAAAACACAAAAACATTTTAAGTAAAGATTCAGTTCTTATTTGAATTGTGAAATTTAACATTTTCTCACCTCATATTTTTATCTCAGAAAAGTTCTTATGCTTCATAGTAGAGGAAATATTCCATGAGGGGCAAGGATATTTCACTGATTTGCAAATTTTTTCATAGTTTAATCATAGTTTCAGAAGTTCACTTTTTTCTGGACTAAACAGAAGTTAAATTTGTTCTTCTGTTTAACCTTGGGCATATTATCATCTACTGCAAGTTCCATAACAAACAGATTACAAACATTGAATGAAATTAGAAATCAGTTGCTTAGGGGACCGGAGAGATGGCATGGAGGTATGGTGTTTGCCTTGCATGCAGAAGGATGGTGGTTCAAATCCTTGCATCCCACATGGTTCCCTGAGCCTGCCAGGAGTGATTTGTGAGCATAGAGCCAGGAATAAACTCTGAGTGCTGCTGGGTGTGAGTCACCCCCCCAAAAAAAAAACAAAACAAACAAACAAACAAAAAACAGAAATCAGTTGTTTAGATTAGAGATAATGGAAGGAATATCAAGTGAAAATGATTACTTCTTGTTGTTTTTTTTAGATTATATGTGGAATAGTATATAACTCTTAGCCATGCTCTTTTCTCCTTCATCAAGAATCATTCTATCTTAAAGATCCTTGAAATTCTGCTTGAGATATTGTTTTATTACCATCTAAAATTTCCAATTTTCCCTGAATTTTATAAAGCTCTTGTAAGATAATAAGCAGTTTCCTAATTGCTTTCCTAAGACAAAAGAATGATGCAAAGACACTAAAATATATACATCTCCTTAAGGGTTTTTGACTGGTGACTCAGAAATACTGTGTTAGTTAGGAAGTGAGGATAAAATATTTGTATCCAAGAAATGCCACAAAACTTTTATTCAGTTTATGAGGAGGTCTCTTAATATAGCAGGCATTGTGCCTAATTTTACAGGCAAAGAAAAATAAAGCTAAAGTAATCAGCTGTTAGACATGTTATTTAAGAGGAAAGAAATGGGAATTGATTAGAAAAGAGTAAATGAATAAAATACTGAGCAATTTGGAAGACTTTCTTAATTTCTTATGAGATGTTATGGTAGAGGATAAAATTTAGGCCAATTAGTAAGTTTCTACTTTATTACCTAATTTTTCTGTATAATATAATTTACTTTAGGGCCTGTTGTGATGCTACTTACCAAAATATCTTCAAAACTTTTGTCCATGTTATTTTTCTGGTATATATTTAATATCACAGCAAAATTCTCATAAATGTCCCTTTGATAGTGAGAGCTAATTTGGGTAAGATATCATATATAAGACTGAGGCAGGGATCTATATACAAATAGACATGATGTAAAGTGGGAAAAACGGACATTGTAGACCTGAGGTAAAAATTTCTAGTTCTAAGAGATTTTTTTCAAAATCTGTAATTTATTCATGTTTACACTTAACTTTTATTCATTCAAGAACAATATTTTTGATCAACTGAAACTCTCAATCTAAGGTAACTTTATGAAAATAAAACAAGTAGGGACTGGAGAGATAGCATGTAGGTAGGGCATCTGCCTTGCATGCAGAAGGACGGTGGTTCAAATCCCGGCATCCCATATGGTCCTCCAAGCTTGCCAAGATCAATTTCTGAGCATAGAGGCAGGAGTAACCCCTGAGCACTGCCGGGTATGACCCCAAAACAAAACAAAACAAAACAAACAAAAACAACAAAAACCAAGTAGCCTTTGTCTCTCAGTCTAATAACCTCTGATGACAGTCACTCATTTAGTCAATATTAATTGATCTCCTATTATGTGTCAGTCATAGCAATGCACTCTTCAGCATACAGTGCTGTACAAATATAAGCCTCAGCATCCAAGTGACACACAACTTTGTCAAATAAACAAATTGTAAACAAGCGAACTTACCACCTAACAACTTGTGAATAGTGTAGTGAAGAAGAAAGAATTTGGGGCGTATAGAGATTAATAAGGGTGATAGTCACAATTAGATATGGTTCCTATTAGTACAAAGGAGTTCACCATTTAAAGGAAGAGGATGATGAGGAGAGTAGGGATAGGCAAGGATGATCTTCAGAACATAGAACTGCTAGTGAAGTTGACAAATTAGCAACCTCAGTTCTGAAAAACATTGATGACGGTTAGTTTGATGCATCAATTTAGCTATAAAATTATTCAAAGTCATTAAATAATAATCTGAATATTGTTATGAAGGTATTTATGAGTTATTAATGTTGATAAGTAAATTTCAGTAGATAATATACTTATTGATCTCTGGTGGATCTGATTCTGTAAGCAAAAGAACCATAAGAATCAGGAATCATAAAGAATTATTTATATCATAATATTGTACAGCAGGCAGGGTACAAGTGGTTAATCTAGGTTCTATACTCGGCACCCTGTATGGTTCCCGGAGCACTACTAGAAATGATCCCTGAGCACAGACCCACGAGTAAGACTCCAGGTTGTGGCCAGAAACAAAACAATTCATACTATTAAATTAAAAAAATGTATATACCTTTAAAAATAAAACCAAAAAAAAAAAAGAATAAGGCCTCCCAATTCTTACCACAGGCTGTGTTCTTCACACGGACTGTATAGAAAGAGGAGGTACAGTAAACTCACCCTATATACACCTCAACCCAGACCCTTGCCTGGTCTGTACTGGAAATTGGGGACAAAAAAAAAAAACCAAAACCCTGCAACTTTTAGTGGGATTTTTATCAACATAATGTATTTACAGTTTCATGGAATTTCAGAAGTTTAACTGACTATGTGTGTAAGTGTCATCAACTCCACAATAAAATAAAATATTTCTCATAAGTGTGATCTGAAGAACATAATAAGGGAAAAATGGCAAAAAGGTATTGGAACTGGAGATTTTTTCCACAGGTCTGAATTAACTCTGAACTAAGAGGGTGGCTGGTGGTGACTTTGGAACATTGATGAAGGAAACTTAGCACTCTGACGATGGGTGTGGTGTTGAAATGATATGTTCATGAAAAGTATGCTTAACAGTATTGTAAATCTGATACCTATGACATTCTAGGAAATGGGCAATATGAATAATTCTATATTAATAATAGGTTTTATTAACATCTGCCAACTAATTGAACTAGGGTGGAGTGATATTTTCACAAACTTGCCATGTATGCTAGGGTTTGCTCTTGTTAAGGTGTGCAGTCCTTGTTTGGTGATATTATGGAGTCTTTGATACATTAGGATTGTTTTTAAACAACTGTGGAAATATTGGATTAAGCAAATAAAATGTACTTTATTCTTTTTGAGGTGGATTGTGGTCATGTGAAATGAATGAAAGAGTTTGATATTATTCGGGAGAATGTGATACTGGCTTTTAAGTGTGCCATAAGTAATTCTAAAAAAAAAATAGACTTATTGAACTAAGGGGATGGTTCCAAAGGATTGTATGCACACTTTTCATACTGGTGCTGAGTTCTCGGTATCTGAGCTTTATGCCCCTTAAACCAACTCAACCCAAACCAAACCAAACATCTAAATAAACAAAAGACTAGATTCACGCAGTCAATTGACAAGAAAAGATCAGCTCAACCATTAGAAAATATCAATGCAGTCAGCAGAACAAGTTATAAAAATAATTGTGGCCACTATGTCAGATACTCACATAGTGCATAGACTTGAATTTTTTCTTTAAATAAATACTTTCCTTAGAATGTGACCACTTGCTTTAGCAACCCCAGGGGTTAGGGAAGAGGATATGGAAAGTAGGATGGGAATGGAGGTGGAGGGAGGACAATTTGGTGATGGGAGTTCCCCTGATTTTATGTTAATTTGTACCTAAAATATGATTGTCAACAATATGTAAGCCAATATGATTAAAATAAAAATTATATATAATAATAAAAAAAAGAATGTGATCCTTGTAGGATCTTATGCTTATGTAGGGTTCTTATGCAGATAAGGAAATTTTAAAAAGTCACCAGGGTGGCTCTTAATCCTATATAAATAACATTCTTAAATAAAGAAACATACACAGAGGGAAAATAATGACAAGAGGAAGAGGAAGACAAGTAAACTGGTCTGAAACAAATCCCTTTCTTACAACCCTTTGAAGAAAATAACTCTTGTGGTACATTGATCTTGGAGCTTATTCTCTAAAAATGATAGAACAATATTTTCTATAGTTATGCCATACTGTTTAAGATGCTTTGTTAAGACAATGTCACCAGATTGAAATTTTACCCTCTACAATAAATATTCTAAGATATACTGTAACAGGTAAATCAAATTCAGTCTACTTATGATATTTATATTACTAACAAGTTAAAATAAATTTGGGTGCTATTTTGTGGAACTAAATGAATCTAAATAAATAGGTTATAGATTCATATCACATTTGACATATCTGCCATTTATTAATAAACTGGGTTAGTAGGTATTGTTTCTATCAATAAATTAGTGATTTTTTTATTCTTATTTTTTTTCTCCATTATATTTTTGAGGAGCTCTGTTTACTTAATGTGATAGCACTATATAATTCTTTTACATGACTAAGTACATTTATGAAAGTTATTTTTTACAGATGATTTCTTCTCTAACAATCAAAATATTTCCTTCAAAGTATATCATTTGTTTTTGTTTTTTTAGTCTTCACATATTTTCTTATAGTATTTAAATATTATTTATTTTATATTTTACCCTTATAAGTAAGAGTAAATGAATTTTATTTTTTATAAGTTTGAACACATTTTTGTGTTGTATATTTTATCTGGAAGGGTTTTTTATTTATAAATTCACCATTATCCGGGCAGGCAAGGTGGCACTAGAGGTAAGGTGTCTGCGTTGCAAGCACTAGCCAAAGAAGAACTGCGGTTTGATCCCCTGGTGTCCCATATGGTCCTCCCAAGCCAGGAGCAATTTCTGAGCACTTAGCCAGGAGTAACGCCTGAGCATCAAATGGATGTGGCCCCCCCCCAAAAAAAAAACAAAAAAAATCACTATTATCTTTTGAATACAACCCTATTAGATTACACGGATTACAGTTACACTGTAACAGATTACAATTACACTGATTGAAGTTATCCATTACCTTAAATTTGCTAAAATTGATGTATTTTTCTTTAAGCTTTTCCTACAGCTGAAAAGTTATTTGCTACTTAACATTATTTGGGGGGATGGAGGACTACACCTATGGTACTCAGGGTTTACCCCTAGTTTTATGCCCAGGGATCATTTCTGGTTAGATTTTGGACCATTTGGGGTACTGGAGATCAATCCAGTTTAGTTCTGTAAAAGGCAAGTGCCCTACACCCTGTATTATCACTCTGGTTACAAAACTTGAACTTCAGCATTTTATACCTTTTTATTCTGCTACAGCACTGCACTCTTCTACTCAATTTCTTTCCTTCTATTTTGCACTATTCACAATCACTACTTGAGGGCATATTTAGGACTCAGTCTAGTTATATTCCCTCAAGGAATAGGTTAAGCTAGCCTCATCTTTCCAATATCATCTATAGACAGATGACTCTATAGGATCATTATCACTTGTCAGCTGATGATCCTCTACTTGAATTATAACAGCAGGTGTTTTACTGACCTCCATGTCCATCTGAGAGGCCAGAATGTATTATTATGCTTAATATGTCAAAATACATTTGCCCATGAATCCATCACTCCTGCTTATGCTTTTAATAGCAGAAGCAAAACATTTTGTATTCAAGGTTGACCTCCTTTTATTCTCATAGTCTATACCTAATCACTTAGAAAAACTAATTGACTATTTAAATCAAATCCAAAATCTAATCTCGTTTGGTTGTCAACTCTCTTCTAGATTATTGGAAATTTTCATTAGCCAATGTCACTTAATCTTGTTACCTTTATAATATAAATTTACAGAGCTGGTAGAATGATAATTTCTATTTAAATGACACTTAAAACCATATGTCCAGTCATGTCACAATTGAATCAATTCCCTTTTATTGAAAATAGAATATAACAACAATTTACATACAGCAAATGAAATTTATACAGTGCTTAAATAAGAGATATATTATGTTTAATTTGGCTTAATTAAGATAAGAAACAAACCTATGCTTGATGATATTTCTTAGTTCATTTTAAGTGAGATTAATATATCATAAAGATTTCATTATTTTCTTATAAATAAGGCAGAATTGTGATACATATAGAAAAAACAATAATTTGCTCACTGTGTGTGGAGGTGGAGGAAATAGCATTGGTGGTAGAAATAATATAATAAAACACTTTTGAACAGGGATCAAAAAATGTACTTCTGGTTCCGGAGAGATAGCATGGAAGTAGGGTGTTTGCCTTGCATGCAGAAGGACTATGATTCGAATCCTGGCATTCCATATGATCCTACCAGCCTGCCAGGAGTGATTACTAAGTGTAGAGGCAGAAGTAACCCCTGAGCGTTGCTGGGTGTGACCCCACCCCCCCAATAAAACAGAAAACAAAAACAAAAAACAAACAAACAAAAAAAAAACCTGTACTCCTAGACTTATATAGTCTTGTGACTCAATGTTATCTCAATTAAAAAAATTAACTTGTTCAGAGACTTCTACCCATATCTCCAGGAATGGTTTGGAGTCAGGCTGGGCCTTCCCACCACCAATCCTCTGTACTTTCAGAAGTCCCAGCTGCCATGATTCAAAGTTTTCCACTATGTCTGTTCAAATGATCAACACCATAAATTCATATAATATTAGAAAGAAAGGCACAGCTAGCAAGAAAAACTCGTGGGCAATATTCCCAACTGATCATACTGAGGCCCTTTGGAGGATTCATATGAAACACCCTCAAGCCATATGAGCTCATTAGCTCAGATTCATAGATCCTTAAAGTTGTGGGCCATGCAGCCACATAGGTGATCATGTAATACCCCCAAAGTTTTAATACTGATTTCCCAGTAGAAATATAACAATTAGAAATGAAATTATCATAAAAGTCACATAAACTTAACACACAAAATCAACAATAGAATGCGCAACTAGAAATACACAGCTTAGTAGACCTTTAACAATGGTATAATGACCTCATTGACATATATGACAATTTTCACAAATTTTAATAGTTTCTCCTTTTTTAAATCCTGTTTTATTTAAACACTGCAATTACAAAGTTATTTATGATTGAGTTTCAGTCTTACAATATACCCTTCACCCACGTAATCTTCACTTACAATGAACCCTTTACCCATGAACGTTTCTCTCCACCAGTGTCCCTGACTTTTCTCTTCCTCCCTGCTCCCCTGCCTCCCTCTACCCTCTCTCTCTCTTTTTCTCCCTCTCTCCTCTCTCTCCCCTTTTTATGTACTGTGGTTTGTAATACTGCTAACAATAAATATCACTTTATCTCCATCCAACACCCAGTTATTGTCTCAATTGATCAATTACAGCTAATAATGAAGCTTATTTTCAGTATTTCCATTACTATTTAATTTGACCAAGCAGTGATATGAAATTATTCATGTCCTTCGAGGAGGTTGGAAAACTGATGACAAAGGTTGTAAATTGGTGCTAGAATATTGAATGCCAGGAATAATTGTATTATCAACAACTCTGAAAAATGTCTAAAATAAATTTAATTAAAAAATAAAATATTTTATACAGTTTCTTAAAAAAAACTTGTTCTCCTTTATCTTTGTATCTCTCTCACTGTTAGTTATCCTGAATGATGGTATAATTTTATTTCACTAATATAAATCCAATCAAGAAACCTTATTTCTAGAAAATCTATAAATACTATATTGTCTGATAAAAAGAAAGTATTTTAAAATAATATTTAAATTCAAAGCATGAAAGAAGTGTAGAATTCTTATAAATTGAAGAGCTTATCTAAGAATTTTATGTAAGGCTAACTATGTATCAATAGATTAACTGATAATCAATCATAATCCCTCTCTTCTCTCCAGAGGTATCTATTCTTATACAAAGAGATACCTTCACAGAAATTTCAGAACAGACATGCTGTTTCTTGCCACAGTTGGGAGATTCCAAATGCATAGTTCCTATATTTGGAATTGGAATATATTATGAGAATTATAATGAAGATACATATATTATTTGTAGTCTCTCCTTGTCATTTAATTAGGAAATAAAAACACCAAAGCAAAAGAACAAAATTATTTTAGACTGAAAAGAACTATTGTAAGCAGGAATTTATAATTGGTCTTAAAAACAGTGTGTCCAGGGACCATGTTTAAAATCATCTGTAAAGTTTCCACATACACTATTACATAAAATAAAAATAATCTACAACAATACTCATTTCCTATCCTCAGAGTAGCTCTTTGTTCAATATTTCTGCTGTCAAAAAAAGGCCAAATGAAGACCAACCTATAATCTCAGGATCTGAAATATTTTGTGTGATTTATTCAGGATGGAATATTAATTTCAGGATACACAATTATCTCATATTTTCACTGCAGTAATACATAGTTAAGAAATAGTCATACCAGTTAAAATTAAGATAACAACTCCTATTTACAACCTGAAATGGTCAATGTTGCTAATGACACAGATGTATGTTCAAGAACAGTGGGTAACTTACTATTCACTCTATTAACTAATAGAAATTGTATATGTATTATTTGGGGAAATTTTAGGTTACACCCAATAGTGCTCATGACCTACTCCTAATTCATTGCTCTTCTGTCACCTTGGTAATGTTCGGGGGGGGGGAGGGGGAATAAACTGTTGGAATTGAAACCAGGGGCAGCCCATATAAGGCAAGCAAGCACTTTAACCACTGAACTGTCTCAGGTTCCAATTTACAGAAATTGTAGTGTTCATGATGCTAGTGCCTATTTGTCTTTTTATTTCCTCTACTTTTCTGAAAAGTAATTGATGAAGCATAATAATGTTGGGCTAAATGTAAATGTGAGAATTAGATACATAGATATTTTATAGAGTAGGAAACAAGATAAATGTGGCCATCATATATAACTTCATAGTCACCTTTTTTGATATGTGATGAAAAATTTAAGATCTAATTTTAGCAACTTTCAAGAGTATAATACAGTATTGGTAATGTTAGCCACTTGACTACATTAGCTCAGGACATATATCATAACTTAAAGATAGTATTTATTGACAATTTAAAAGTTATGTTATCCCTAATTTAAAATTTGTATTATTTATATTATTCCAGATACAGTCCTAGAATCTGTATTTAGATCAGCAAACCATATGAAATTTTCTCCTATACCTTGTATTCAACCACACCTAGAACTCAACTCACCTACTCATCAGCAGAGATGGTAGTGAAAATAGCTGTATATAGATCAATAAATCTCTCAGGTTTTCCTGAAATTGGTTTGAAGATCCCTTTCTAGAATTTTTCTCTATAAACCTTTTCTCTTAGCTCTTCTGCCCTTTGACTTTTGGGGTTTTTAGTCTTCATCCTCTTCTCCATTTCAATACCCAGTGTAGAATGGAACAGACTCCTCAGCTCTCTTACTCCACCAGTAACAGCAAACATTCTTTCTACTAGAAGGTTTTGACCAACAATCTAATGGATTACAAGTTGGACATAGGGACATAGGTATAGAGAAATACAAACAACTTGAAGCTTATGAAAGGCTTTGTAGTTGTGACTTTGCTTTCTATATATGAAGAAATAGGAAAATTAAAGTGCTAACCTGCAATGTTATTCCTAAAACTAGAAATTACAGAGCTTGCTTCTTGCTTCTTTCCTGCTTTCATCCTGAGCTGAAACTTGGGTAAAGAACCTAAATGTTCAGAGTTTCATGAATCAAATCTTCATAAACTGAATCTATTTTCAACTGTTTCAGTAGTTTAGTTATTACATACTTAGGACATAAATTTGTTTATAAGAAGACTTAAAATATTGGAAAAATGAAAACTATAAGAAAGAACACAGCTGAAGCACAGCTGACACTTCTCTTTATAATTTTGAGAAAAATATACAAGTTCTTGAACTTATTTCTTCACAAATTCTAATAGGTAAATGCTACCCTAAAAATTCTTTAAGGGGAGCTGGAGAGATAGCATGGAGGCAAGGCATTTGTCTTGCATGCAGAAGGATGGTGGTTTGAATCCCGGCATCCCATATGGTCCCCAGAGACTGCCAGGAGTGATTTCTGAGCGTAGAAGCAGGAATAATCCTAAGCGCTGCCGGGAGCGACCCCCCAAAAAATTCTTTATGGGAGCAGGAGCGGTAGTGCCTTGCCCCCCCTAGTCTAGGGCGAACTGCGGTTTGATACCCTGTCATCCTATATGGTCCTCAAGCCAGAAGTTATTTCTGAGTGCATAGCCAGGAGTAACCCCTGAGCATCACCGGGTGTGGCCTAAAAACAAGCAATCAAAAATTCTTTATGATGACTTTATTTAAAGCAAATTAATGCTGTCTCTTACTTGACCTCTGCCATAATATGTTCTCTTTTCTTCCCTCCATCTAAATAACTTTAATTCTATTTATCAGTATTCACTGGTTTATATTTTTGTTTGTTCATCTATTTTATATCCTTATTTTCCATAGAGAGGTGTCCTTCACTACAATAGTGCCATACCACTATTATAGTGCCTTAGCATTATTATTTGATAACATGCCTTTTTCAAAAATTATTTCAAACAGGAGAATAAACCAGATTCATCTTGCCATAACTAAAAATGTATTCTCATAATTGTTATCAGGTTATGGTCCAAAAAACAAACAAGCAATAAAAAAGATGTTTCTGCCAATATCTATCTACATTAAGAATTTCCAAAAACCTAAGACAATTAAACACCAATGGCAGAATAAAGTATGTATGCAAGAGAGCATTATCACCTTTGTTTTTGTTTTCTCTTCTATTCATTGATTTTTAGGAATTAAGTAATCCAGTGCTACCATAGTGGAACAATAACAGCAGACCAACAGTTACTATGATGTTCTTTATTACTGCTGCAGTAATAAATGTGGTGGCAGCACATTTTAGTAGTAGTAAACAATCTGGCTCCAATACATAGTTGATCCAAATGCCATTGCCTCCAAGATCATGCTCAGAATAGGTAGGAGGCTAAGTCCCATGTTTTCAAGGCAGCTGTTCTGCCACTCTGCTATCTCTGGGTCTCTGCTATGATGCCCTTAACTATTCCTCCATAGATAGATTTACTATGTATACTGTTGATCCAGTTATCTATAGTGACTGACCACTGACTAACATTAATCAATTTGGGGGTGTATTTGGCCATACCTGGTGATGCTCAGGGGTTACTCCTAACTCTGCCCTCAGAAATTACTCCTAACAGGCGTGGGGGGACCATATGGGATGCCTGGGATCAAATCCTGGTTGGCCAGCCACATGTAAGGCAAATGCTGGACCCTCTGTGCTATTACTATGGCTCGATTCATCAATTTTTCAAACAATAGGAAATATAATTGTAGAACGTTAAATATTTCCCTCAAGAGAATACAAAAAGAGCAAACTAAGCTTTAGAAATTAATCAGTTTGCCATCATAAACCATTCAGTTAATCACTGCATTATGTCAATCTCCTGTGATCTAATCTTTGCAAAGATATGGGAGCAGAAAGTGATAGTGAAGACAGAAAAAGGATTGAGGTGGCAGCAAAAATTAACACTGAATTTGCACTTTATACGGGAATATTGCCTAGAGGAGCAGTTGTAGTATTCGCTATTTTAAAAAATCACAAGGAATTTAAGGACAGCTAAACCACAAAAATAATTCAAACTGGATGTTTATTTACTTCAAATCAAAAGAGGAAGAAGTTATGTGGAGGAGAAGAGAACATGTCCAGCATACTAAAAAAGTGGACAAAGCACGTTTGTCAATTGATCTAAATTTTCTCTGTCAATATCATCCACCCACCATTTATAGTTCATAATTATTTATCATCATAGACTTTACCTTTTTCTTTTAATCACTACTCTATTCTTTTCTCACAACTAATTTCTTATCAAAAGAAAGTTCTTCTTATCATTCCTTATTTCCCCTTTTTCCTTATCATCTGTCAATTTTGAGCTCACCCCAGCTCCCAAAAGGAATTTGTATTTGAGCTATTGTAGAACTTGAAGGGTTAGTGACTGACAGCTTATAAAGTGGGAACAGATTTTTCTGTATTTTGGAGTTAGCGATATATCTCTTTTCTCTGCATCTACCTATAGTCTTTTCCCAGCATCACTACTATCTGAGTGCAATTTTAATTTGTTTTTGTTTGGGGGTTTCTGGGCTACACCTGGCAGTGCTCAGGAGTTACCCCTTCTCTGCTCTCAGAAATTGTTTTTGGCAGGCTTGGGGACAATATGGGATACTGTGGATAAACCCGGTCTGTTCAGGGATGGCCGCATGCAAGACAAATGCCCTACCACGGTACTATCGCTCCAACCTCAAGAGTGTAGTTATTTTTATGTTGAGTGGAAGGAAGAAAGTATTAATATGAGGCAAATATCTTGGCCCATACGTTGTTAGTATGCATAGGATTACAGGATATCTGATAGAACATTTTTGGGAGGAGGCCTCCAAAAAGTGCTCACATGGTCTAGGAATTACTCTGGTGATACTTAGTCAATCAGGGCAGTAGTTAATTGCCAGGTCCTGAGAAGAAGTTGCTGCTCAAACCCTACAGTGTCAGAGACTACCAGATTCACCCTGGTGTCATCATAACACTTTAATAAACTTCAAAAATACCAGGGAATCCCACTTTAGGGGACTGCTCCCATAAATAAGGAAAGCTTGTTTTACTCCCCCTTCCTTTCTGTTTCCTTAAATAGTCTTTTACTGAGATTGTCCATTTGCTCTTCTGTCCATTGCTTTCTATTGTGACTGACTACTTTAGGACAAGAAGCTGAATGTCTGCACACAGTACATTTGGTGAAAGTTAGCCAAGAGTTTTCTGTCTCTTTCTTCATCATCAACAAGGTAAACTAACCAAACTCAGTTTCTGTCTCTCCTTGTCTTTCACCTTTTCTTTATCTCTCCTTCCAACTTTTCAATCTGTAGCGTAGCAAGTTGTGGTAACTTCTCCTGGGTGACTTACACACACACACACTCAACTGTTCTGTTATTTTCTGTTAACCACTTGTCTGGCAAAAGTGATAAAGGGGGAACCAGAAAATTTATGCTCTTGTTCAACACTACTTTATTGTGAGATCTGAAGCTCCCTCTTTCCCCAAGTCCTACCTCAGGTGCATAATCACTGGCAAAAATGGTCACTGCATTCTCTTCTCTTTTCCTGTGCATCTTCTTTTAAAAGTCAGGAGTAAATGCAGATTCCCAGGACAACTGAAGGAAGCTGAGGACATTCCCTCAAACATTCATGAAGGGCTTTTCGGGTGCCTCATGAGAAACCTCAAACCCAGGACAATAAGAGATTGTATTTGGGGCCGGGCAGTGGCGCTGGAGGTAGGGTGCCTGCCTTGCCTGCGCTAGCCTAGGACGGACCGCGGTTCGATCCCCCGGTTCCCCATATGGTCCCCCAAGCCAGGAGCAACTTCTGAGGGCATTGCCCTGAGCATCACTGGGTGTGGCCCCAAAACAAAAAAAAAAGATTGTAATTGATCTTCCTTTTTCTTTTCTTTGGTTTGAGTTACTTTCTGAATTAAATAGACACACACACACACTCTCTCTCTCTCTCTCTCTCACACACACACACACACACATCAGTAAACAAAAGCAAAACAAACTTATATACAAACTATATCAGATGATTTTTGTTTGGATAGTTAGAACTTGGCTAAAGGGACCAAAACTCAATTTCTTGTCTAAAATGTTTCTGGAACACTTCTTTCACTTCTTCGTAGTTAGCAGTCTAGATTTGGTGCTCCTTGTGTTGACATGACATCCTACTATCACATGATAATCATATATTTTTATTATGATGTGATAATAATCGCTTAAACATTTGGGGCCCACATCCATCTGTATAAGGCTATTTTGTCTTGCTTAGTTGTATGTATTGATAACACAAGAAGTCATTTCAAATACTAATTTTAGGAAAACTTTCTGAGATCAGCAGTTAGGCTAGGCCAAAGAAAAATTCTGAAGATGACGGAACAAAATAATTATATTGGAATGAATCTTTGCAGTTATTTAGAAATGTAACCCTGATATTTGCTTGTCCTTTAAATTAGGGGTTCTATCAATTATCTCAAGTAAGACCTATTGCTATCTCAAATTTACATAATAATACAAAATTAAATAGGCAACTAAGTGAAATAATAGTAACTTTCTTTCCTAGGTATAAACTTACAATTTATTGAGACAAGTGATAAAGGAATTCTAAAATTATGATCAATATATAGTTACTCAGTAACTCATTTGACAGAAAACTTGTAGTAAGATTATTTTCAAATTCATTTTCATATTGTCATGAGATTTAATAGCTCATAAAAATTCATCTTCTTTTTTATTTAGTGCTTCATTTAATTTGTGAAGGAAAGATTAGTCAATGAACTTTGACATCAAAAAATTCAAAATTTCTACGGCCACACTATTTTCTGATGTCAGCAGAAATCTAATTGGGTCATTAAGGTAAAGTAATGATTACTTAATATTTTAATGGATTGCTAATTGGCAAATTTATAACAATGCTTTCAAAACAAGAGCATCAGGAATACTTGGAGAAAAGTAGCTCTAGGTCATAGCAAACAAAGTTGGCACTGAGCTGAGTACCTTTCATTTATATTCTTTTGATGCATGTGGAGAAGTTGTTGCAGCAGCAGATTGTGTCATCTGAAGTTTATAAAAACATTTGACGATGTCAGAGGGGATGAGTAAGCTTTACCTGAAGTAGAGCAGATAGTCAATCCTAACCAGAAAGTGATAGTGACAACTATTAAACTTATTATCATGCATTTTATTTTATTCCTTAGCTATAAATAGGGATCTAGGATATTCCTTAGCTATACTTAAATTTTATATTTAGGGATCACTCTTGGCAGGGCCCAGGGAACCATATGCAGTGCAGGGACTCAAACCCAGGTCAACTGTACACAAAGCAAACACTATCCACTGTACTAAATCTCTGATTCTTCCATTTAGTAAGTTTTACATCTTTTTTTTTTACAGAGAAGACTCAAATGCAAAAACAATATATTTGATACCTTGAAAAATTGACATGTAGAGTATAGAAAGGGCAAGGTAATTTTGGAGAGCACAAAGAAAAGATTTCATTAGACCTAAAGCAGACTAAGAGTACTATCTCTGGTCACTGATTCTATATTTTGTCTTGCCAAAGTTTCTCTTATGAGTAAAAACACATAAACCTATACATAAATTTTGAAACACTAAATTTTGATTTTCCTAGTCTCTTGGGCCATGGTGATTTATTAAGTCTATAGCTGTTTGTAGTACTCTACATTATAATAAAATTGCCTTCCACAATCCCTGTAGGAAAAAATAATCCTTCCAGATCTTACTGTAGCCAACTAGCAAAAGTATAAAGGAACAAAATACTCCCAAGATTTAACTTAATGTATGAAAAATGCTTCCCAAATTGTTTTTTGGTATAAAAACACACTTTCCCATCCCTACCACCAACCTCTCACACCTAAGACTGTTATTAGTTATTTGTCCTTTCTATATGCTGTCATCATATTCTGTATAAAGATATGTTATACTTTTCTTAATCTCTATTGTAAGAGACTGACAATCTGCTTTATCACATTCCTTGCATCTAAAACAAGTGAAAGATAAATTTATTGAATACAATATTTGAAAAGTCCTAATATATTCAGTTTTACATGGCTGAAATGGTTTTCTAGCACTAGATAGGGATAACCTGTAAATAGACACTGGATCACTTAAACCACAATTATTATTTCTTGGGAGCATGTTAAAAAATTCAAAATCTCAGGAAAAGAACAATAGTAACAGTAGATAGGACACTTACCATGCTCTTGGATGACCTGGATTGGATCCCTGGCACCACATCGAGTATCCGGAGCTCTACTAGGAGTAAGTTCTAAGTTCAGAGCCAGGAATAAGCCTTGAGCATCATTGGCTGTGGCCCCCAAACAATACAATACAAAAATCAGAATGCCATACCTCACCCTAGATTCCCTGAAATTGAATATTTAATTATTATTGTTATTTGGGCCCACTTCTAATGCTCAGGGATCAATTCTGGTGGGCTCAGGGGACCATATGGGTGCTGGGAACCAAACCAGGATAATCCACATGGAAGCTGAGTGTCCTACCCACTATACTATTGCTCTGGCCCACAGAATCTCTAAAGAGATTCTAGTTTTGAATAGCTGTTAAAATTTGAAACGTTGTCTACAATAGGAGTCAAAAAAGAAAGATACTGTTCTTGCAAATAAGTGAAGTTTTATTTAATTTATCATAGTATTGTGTGGAAGGGAATTATTACATTTGCAGCTAAAGACAGAGAAATATCCACCATTTCCAGCATACAAGAAAGGGAATTTAAAATGTAATAAGCTAGTGTGAGTGATTTATCTAGAACTTCTCTTATCTTGTCATGCCATTCAGTTGGAAACCCTGCTTTTAAAAAAGGAGTTTTAAAATTAATGTTGTATATTCCCAAACATGACATTTTACATTTGATGCCACATGCAAGGGCAGTCTTGATCTATACCTAGTTCTGTCTCATATACACACACAGCATCTGACAGTGAACACAATGCCAAAGTTTCTTCTCTCCTACCCCTTCCCATCTCCTTTCTTCCTCCATCTCCCCTCCACTTCCCCTCCCCTCTTCATTCTCTCCTCCCTCATCCTCCCCTCCCCATCCTCTCCCTTTACTTCCTCCTTCTCCCCTCCTCCCCACTCCTCCTCCATTCCCATCCTCCTCTGCTCCCCTTTCCTCCTCCCTCCTCTCATCCTCTTCCTCGCTCCCCTTTCCTCCCCCCTCATCTCATCCTCCTCCCTCCCCTTCCTCCTCCTTTTTCTTCTTCTTCCTTACTCCTCCTTTTCTCCGTCTGTGCAAGGAATGGCCACGATTGAACCCAAGTCAGATACATACAAAGTGAACACCCTACCCTACCCAATGTAGTATCTCTCTGACCCCAAACAGTAGGCAGTCTTTACACCTCTTTTTTCCTTTGTAAGATGTGTTTAATATTCCTGATGTTTATTGTTCTCCATTGTTGTGGATTAATCTGTGAATTTTATAAACACAATAACTTTTAGATCTCAAATATAGGCCAAGACCAAAATAAGCAAATCAAATTTTAAAGATTCTTCACAAACACACACAATATATGAGACAGGAAGTTCAGAACCTGAATTTCAATTTCACATGTACCAACTTTAGAAAAATCTCTTTACTTTTCTTTGCCTTAGCCTTCCAAAAATTAGATCACATACTCTACCTACTTACTCTGGCTCCTGTACTAATTTTTTATTTCTATGTTACTAGCAATTGGTTATCCAATTTTAGTCTTATTTATGATTTTAAATATATAAATATTTTACATCTTGAAATGTATACATAAAATGAATTCCAGTATGTTCAAAAGTCTAAGATTTTAAGATTAGGAAAATCTCCTTAAAATAATACATATAGGGCCCAGAGAGATAGCACAGTGGCGTTTACCTCGCAAGCAGCCGATCCAGGACCAGAGGTGGTTGGTTCGAATCCCAGTATCCCATATGGTCCCCTGTGCCTGCCAGGAGCTATTTCTGAGCAGACAGCCAGGATTAACACCTGAGCATCGCCAGGTGTGGTCCAAAAACCAAAATAAAATAAAATAAAATAAAATAAAATAAAATAAAATAATGCATTTAAAGGCCGGAGAGATAGCATGGAGGTAAGGCATTTGCCTTTCATGCAGAAGGACTTGTGGTTCGAATCCCGGCATCCCATATGATCCCCTGTGCCTGTCAGGGGCGATTTCAGAGTATAATACCAGAAGTAACACCTGAGCACTGCCGGGTGTGACCCCCCCCCCAAAAAAAAATAATGCATATATGTCCATTTCAATATTCAATCTTAAAGACATAAAAATCTCCTTAAATATGTATATTTATGTCCATTCAAACATTAAATCTCTTATAGAAATTATTAATTACAAAATAGTATGTTGATAGCAGGTACATGCCAGACTTAGGGTGATTCTTCAACTAACCACTAGGTCATTAAAGGAGAAAACACTAACTTGGTGCTAAAGTCAGAATTGAAGGATTTATTTTATAACCAATAGATTTTTTTTGTTTGTTTTGTTTTGGGGTCACATCCGGTGACGCTCAGGGATTACTCCTGGCTATGTGCTCAGAAATCACTCCTGACTTGGGGGACCATATGGGACACTGGGGATGGAACCTAAATCAGTCCTGGATCACCGTGTGCAAGGCTATCTCTCTGGCCCCTAGCTAATAGATTTTATATAGCTCAGGCAAATACTCAAAATCACTAATCAAGCACATAATTTCTCTCTAGTGCATTATCCTAATTTGGATCAAAGCTTATTTGGGTCAAATTTCAACCAAAAAGTCAGTTATTTCTATATTTTTTTTTATCCAAAATAGTCATAATTCACATGCCAATGCTTCTTTTTCTGTTTTGAGTCAGTTTAAAGTAAGAAATATATTTTATGTTGAAATCAATCAAAAACACATAAAGTTTCATACTTTTTCTCTTTCCTATGGGATGCCCTTTACAATTTTCTATTTATTTTTTTATCATTATTTTAAAATCCTAGGTTGCGATAAACTATATTGCTTTCATGACCATTGAAAGGTTGGAAGCTACAATTTAATAGTATTGCCCAAAGCAATGCTGGAATCACATTTATTCATTTCTGATATGAAGCCTCCTTGAAAATTGGGCAAAATATGCAAAAACATGATAAGTCATGCAGATACGTTGGTTTTTCTGAAACATGGTTGGAAATACTTTCCTGCTCCTGCACTTTTGACCTGAGCTTTCCCATTGATTTGTGGAGACTGATGTTTCCACTTGCCAGAAGTTCAAAAAGCGCTCCTCAAAATGGGCTTATTAATGTTTCCACTTGCCAGAAGCAAGTTCAAAGGCCTTTCTCAAACTAGCTCATTATGACTTAGAAGATAAATGGGTTCACCTTTTGAAGAAAGAGATTACCACAAATTGTTTTTCCTTTTTATTCTAGTTTCTTCCAGTAGGAGTGTGATGAAAATTTAAAAACAAATGCTGATTCTTTACGAGCAATGAAGACAGATACATATAAAACATGTTAGAGAATAATTTGCAATGAACATATAGTGTTTAAATCATCCCAGAAAATAAACTTCTACAACTTGCATTTTGATTCTTTGTTGATATATTTACTGACTTCATGTTTAATATTCATATTATAGTTGTTACCAAACATCAGTATCTAAATTATTTAGTTAAAATTATTATTATTATGATAGTTCAATAAAGAAAAAATGTTTTACAGACTTTTGGAAACACAATGGCATTACTTCATCTGTTTAGTAAAAAAATATCTTTTTGTTTAATTTTATATCATTATCATAATGATATAATAATAGTAATATTCTTAATGATAACAAGCCTTAAGGGGCAAGTGTTTTGTTTTGTTTTGTTTCAGGGACACATCCAAAAGTGCACAGGACTTACTCAGGCTCTACGTTCAGGAATCAGTCACGACAGAAGACAAATGTGGTGCCAGAAATTGAACTGGTGCTGTGCAAGGCAAGTGTCATACTCTCTCCTATTTCTATTTGGGGAAGGTAGTTTTATTCTGAAAACAGGTTATCCAATAACCTCAGATCCTATCAAAACCTCTAATCACAAAGTCTTGATCTTGGGCAGATTACTTGATTTCCTTGTTTGAAATGCAGGATGTTTTAGGAATTTAAAAAGCTAGTTTACATTGTCAAGCTCACCGGTGGATGGTTTTCCTTGTGATGAATCTGTTTTTGTTTGAGGGGCACACCTGGCGGAGCACAGGGATTACTTCTGGCTCTGTGCTCAGAAATTGCTATTGGCAGGCTCAGGGCACCATACAGGATTCTGGAAATTGAACCAGGATCAACCACATGCAAGGCAAATGTTCTGCCCGCTATGCTAACCGTCTGACTCCAAAGTCTAACTTTTAAAATTTTCACAGTCAGAATTCTCTCTCTTTTCCCAGACTGCCTCTACTTTTTTTTTTAATAGAATGGTATTATGCTTAATTTAATAAAGAAGAACAATTGGATAGTTCCAGCTACATATGGGTTAAGGAAAAAAAATCAAATAAACTATATTAGGAAGGTGGAACCAGCTAGAGAGATTTTTTTCATCCATCTCCACTTATTTGGGTGAGGTGGTTTTCTAGTTGACTAAATTTAACCTTGGTTTCAAACTTGTCTTGTTTTGTTTTGTTTTATTAGGGCAGAAAAAGTACTAAGAAGAAAAGCTGGTAAGAGATGAGAAGAGATGGTGAATGTTAGGTAGTCATCATGTACTCCAGCTTCAAATTTATCTTGTTTTAACCTTGCCAGAGTCACCATGACCATGTCCTTTGACTTGAAAGACAATTATTATTATTTTTAGTATTGGGGGGGGCACACCCGGTGATGCTCAGGGGTTACTCCTGGCTATGTGCTTAGAAATCACCCCTGACTTGGTGAACCATATGGGATGCCAGGATGGACCCAGGTCCATCCTGGGTCAGCAGTGTGCAAGGCAAAAAAGCCCTATCGCTGTGCTATCACCCTGGCCCTGAAAGACCATTTTTTTTGCCAAGAGTACTCTAAATAAAATACTGGTAAGTCCAAAAGCATATGACAACACACTGTTTATATTTTGAAAACTTTAATGGAAAGCGATTGTATAAACCTTAAAAAGATCAGTGATAATAACAGTTAGTTTTGTTTTTAACCTTTTTTGGGGGGCCCACACCCGGCGACGCTCAGGGGTTACTCCTGGCTATTCGCTCAGAAGTCGCTCCCGGCAGGCACGGGGGTCCATATGGGGAACCGGGGGATCGAACCGAGGTCCGTCCTACGTTAGTGTAGGCACCTTATCTCCAGCGCCACCGCCCAGCCCCCGACAGTTAGTTATTTTAATCAAAAAATGAAATTCGTAGCTTGGTGTCATAAAAAAAGTAATGTGTAAATATTAAACTCTTAAAATTATATTCAATCTAAAATTTCTCTTTTTTACTCTATGGCCTGTAAAATAATGAAATTTATTCGTACATAGAAAAGAAAGCTATCTTACATAGGAGTTAATAAGTAAAAAATAAGACAGTATTCTTGGGACAAATTTAGATCTTAAAATAATATATATGCTCGGAAATCTATAGTGTCTCAAAAGGCCCTTTATTAAACACCTGTAAGGCACCACTTTAAATCTTTCTCAAATCTTCACTATTTTTTGTTCTTGATGCTGTTGGTTCATGTACTGAGTTACAGTTTATAACTCAAATTCTTTAAGAAGTGATTCTGAGAGTAATTAAGCAGTGGCAGTACTTTGCTAATCCCAACCTTATAAGGTTCAAGTGTTAGAAATGTCTTCTTCATTGCTTCACTCCTTCGTTATAATTCCTATTCCATAAATTGTACATATAACATATGCTCTCTCTCCCCTATCACTTACTTCTCTCCTCTCCTCTCTTTTGCTCTAATCTCTCTCTCTCTCTCTCTCTCTCTCTCTCTCTCTCTCTCACACACACACACACACACACACACACACACACATTTAAGAGTGAAATTACAGTGAAATTACAGCGAGGTTATTTGTGATATCATTCTGTTCTGTTTTAACTTTGGTTTGTTTGAGTACATACTATTTTTCTTTTTCTTTTTCTTTTTTCTTTTTTTTTTTTTTTTTGGTTTTTGGGTCACACCCGGCAGTGCTCAGGGGTTACTCCTGGCTCCATGTTCAGAAATTGCTCCTGGCAGACACAGGGGACCATATGGGGCATCGGGATTTGAACCGATGACCTTTTGCATAAAAGGCAAACGCCTTACCTCCATGCTATCTTGATACTATTTTTCTTATTATCACAAGCTTAAAATAACATACAATTTTTATGTAATAGTGCTCATAGGTTACTTTAGCTAGCAATCATGGTGTTTGCTAAACTGAGCTATTTCTGGAGCTCTCCCCCCACAACTCTTGTGGCTACAGACAAAATTTCAAAGGAATGAGGTACCTAATTTTCATGACTGTCACTTGGGATTCACACTCAAATCATGGAGAATGCCTGTAGTTTGTTCCTGAATGACAGGATCATAGAAGCTCCCACAACAGGACTGATTACTTGTTCTAATAGTCAATGAAAGGAAACAAAGCAGAGCTTTCAAAGTAGGCTGTGGTTCACTTTAATGATCATTGCCCATTTGATTACTTTCCAGTTTCCTCAGACAAAGGGAACTGTACTATATACCTTTTTAAACTTTTTTATCAGATTCCTGAATTTGAGAAGTATTTTGACATTTTTCTATTTAGTATCTTATTCTATTTCATTCTATTTTATTTCATATATTAATAACCCAATTTGTCTTATAACCTTTGTCCAAACAGACATATTTAAAAGATAAAAAACCACAGTTTATATCTATCATTTGATTTGCCTTTATATTCATAGATTTCAGATATTTCAGATATATTTTGTAAAAGCACCTGTATATCTGAATCTTCAAGATACACCCAGAGAACCAGAAGAAAGTAAATTGGTCATTCATTTGACTTATGTTCTTTTTCCACTGAAACAAACTATTTCTGTTATATTTATCTTGGTTACTATTGGTTGGTAGTTCCTTAAAATTGGAATTCAAAGGGAAAAGTTTATGAATAATTTTTATTTTTTCCAAAACTAAATGCCTCCACATTGGATAAGTCTTCAAAACATGACTAGCTGAACTATAGAGTACAAAAATATAGTGACTTTTAAACATTGCCTTAACTTTGATCATCAATGTTAGCTGATAGAGTCAGAACATTGATTAATATATGGCCAAGAGTTAGTAAGATAAACACAAGCCTGAGCAAATCTAAATTCCTTAGGTCTCAATTTTTATTTTATTAAATTTGAAATAATGATGTAAAAGTTCACAAAGAAATTGGCACTTTGTCAAAGTAGTACAAAAATGTTAGGGAGACACTGTCCTAAGATACACTTGAATCATGTTCCAATTTACCCAGAGATGGAAGGTCTTATATATCCAAAAAGACAACCTAGTTCTCACTTTGATAACTCGAGGCTAAAAAAAATCAGTCAAGTTTTGATTGGTGCAAAAGTATGCAAATCAAGAGAAATTAGTGGAACAGTGATTGGTTGAGTTTCCATCCTGGATGGTATATGTCAGCCTAATTTATTTTCAATTTCTTCTTAAAGATGGATGTGACTGAGCATGGCCAAACATTCAGGTGGATCCCACCCTTAACTGTCTCTACATTTCGTTTTATTTTTCTGTTTTGACTCTACTTTTTTTTAATTGAAATTATTGGCAATACAGAATTGTGAAATTAGTTAGATAAGAGTTGGGAAAGGTTTAATGTGATAAGAACTTAAGGAAAAGACATTAAGTCATTGTTAGAAGGTTTAGTAAGATTTGGTTACTAGTTAATCTTTCTGTTACTTCTTTTGTTTCTGAATATTGGGTTGTTTTAAAAACACATTGGCATCTAAATTGGTGTGTTTTACTGGGATGACAGTTTGAAATGATTTGGAATTGTCACTTGGCCATGTATGATTCCACATGATCCAGGAAATCCCAGCACTTTGACTGATACTGTGGCTTTTGTAGGGCATAGTTTCTGCAGCCAGAGTAAGAGAAAATGGGGAGAGGGTGCCCGCACTCACTTCAAAAAATTCCTGGTAGTGTCAGCTCAACATCTGGCATACCTAGATTTTTGGTCAGTTATGTGTCTTTAGAGAGAGCCAGAGAGAGCCATAGATGGATAGTAAAGTTGGGGCGTTGACAAAATGGTGATTGAGGGCAATAAGTACATCTGGAATGTCTTTGTCAAGTATGGGATTTGGTGCCCATCTCCTCCCAGAACTTCCAGCTTTTGGGTGCCTGTCCAATGTACCAATACTTTGCCGCATCTTGGTCTATATTTCTTTTGAAAATAAATTGAGACTTAAACAGAATAGAATAAATTGAATAGAAACTATTTCTCTGAGATTAGGCATTATTCTAATAAAAACATGTTAAAGATGGAAATAAATATAATCATTAGTGAACAATTTACAGAACTAAACATGGAGAGTTTTTGAAATTTCTTTATAGTAAAATTCTCTACACTATGTGTTTCTTGTCTGCTGATTTGGTGATAAGCTGGGAAGTGAAGAGGAAATAATTTTTCAAATTCCTTAAGATCAATGACTCATTGACTTCAAGTTTATATTCAGGTGGTTTCCTGAAGAGACAAATTAAAGAATGAACTTGCATATAAAATACATTTGGTGGGAACCGGGAGGTGGTGCAGGAGGTAAGATGCCCGCTGCCTTGCCTGCGCTAGCCTAGGACAGACCACGGTTCGATCCCCCGGTTCCCATATGGTCCCCCGTACCTGCCAGGAGCGACTTCTGAGCGCATAGCCAGGAGTAACCCCTGAGCGCCACTGGGTGTGGCCCAAAAACCAAAAAAAAAAAAAATACATTTGGTTAAATACATTTGGTTATCTTTGGGAAATGACTTGCTCATCTATTTATATTGTCATTATCCTCTTATAAAAAATCAACTGTTATTTTATATTATATTCAAAACAAAATTGAACATATATCAAGATTTTTCATATAACTCCTTTCTTACTTAACCACAGTCTCCCTTAATATCAAGATCACATATTTGCTTGTATTTTTCAAAGTCAACAGACCAACATTGACACACAATTTTATCCCAAATCTATACTTTACATTGTAGTCATACCTAATATATCACACATATTACTACCATCATATATGTTGTCACAAATCCTCTGCACTCTATTTAATATTTTCTCTCTTTCCTTCTGATATCTAACAATTACTGATTCTTTTACTGTTCCCTTTATTTTACCTTTTTTAGAATGTCACATAAATCACACTGTATATATTTTTCTCATACTGACTTGGTTCATTTCATAGCAAAAATTATTAAATTAAATGCTACTCTATATTTTCTCATGGGTTGATAGTTAATTTGATTTTAACGTTAAATGATATTCCATTGTGCTAATGTACTAGTTATATACGCATTCTACTGAGGGAGTATTTGATTGCTGGTAAGTTTGATAATTATGAATTTTGTTTCTATAAATAATTATGCATAGATTTTCTGTGAACATGTTTTCACTTAGGTCCAACAGAAAATGCAATTAAATTAAATTTTATTTTATCATGTTAGTTCTTTTAAACCATTTTTAAGCTTTTAAAGAATTCTTGATATTTATTCATACTTATATATTTTTAATCCTTTTCTGTTCTGTTTGATCCTTTAATTTTTTTTTTGTTTTGTTTTTGGGCCACACCCGGTGAGGCTCAGGGGTTACTCCTGGCTATGCGCTCAGAAGTCGCTCCTGGCTTGGGGGGCCATATGGGAAACCAGGGGATCGAACCGTGGTCCATCCTAGGCTAGCGCTGGCAAGGCAGGCACCTTACCTCCAGCGCCACCGCCCGGCCCTGATCCTTTAATTTTTTTTTTTTTTTTGGTAAAACTTCTCAGTTGAAGTTCTACAGATCAAAAATGGACTAGGCTTCATAGTTGTAGTCAAAAAACCTAGAATAGTATGTGATATATAACAGATACTCGAAAATATCTAACAAAAGAATGAATGAGGGGGCCAGAGCATAGCACACTGTTAAGGTATTTGCCTTGCATGAGGTCGACACAGGACATACCCCAGTTTGAATCCAGCATCCCACATGGTCCCCTGAGACTACCAGGAGCGCTTTCTGAGTGCAGAACAAGGAGTGACCCTTGAAAGCTGCCAGGTGTGACCCAAAAGCCAAAAGAAAAAAAGAATAAAAGACATACATTCATTCACTAAATGAATGACAGTGGAAAATCTATAACTTGTACTGCTCTTCATACTTTTTCTTCTCCTTTCTTTCTTTCTTTCTTTCTTTCTTTCTTTCTTTCTTTCTTTCTTTCTTTCTTTCTTTCTTTCTTTCTTTCTTTCTTTCTTTCTTTCTT
>PVKC010003968.1:0-37104 GCA_004027635.1 Crocidura indochinensis
ACTTTTTTTTTTTTTTTTTCATTTCAAAAGTCGTCTTATACGCAGGCAAATACGGTAATTCCTTTAGAGCATTCTACCTCAAAACTAACAGCACGTTTTCAAGATAGGTCAAATGTTTACACACATAGAGGGTCAGAATAAACTCATGAATATTAAAATACCAGGTATCTCTGTGGGTTATAATGCCATAAAATTATAAACCAACTCAAATTAGAGAACTGAGCAAATTTTTTCCAAAGAAGACATGCAGATAGTCAATAGTCATATGAAAAAGGCTTCATCATCAATGAAAACCAGTAAAATGCAAATAAAAGCAACAATGAACTATCACCTTACACTAGTGAAATTGATTTATATATCCCCTAGCAAAATATATGGTCCCCAAGTACCACTAGGAGTTATCCCTGAGCAAAAGTCAAGAAAACGTCAATGTAACACTGGTGTGCCCCTAAATCCATGCAACAAATTCCCAAATTAATAGAAAACATGTAATAACAAATTCACAAAGAGAGAATCAGGAATACAGCCCTATTTACAAATCCATCTAAAATTTATATAGTTTGAAACAAATTTAACCAAAATAAATCAAAAGATCTTTGTACAGAAAACTATGACTTCACTGAAAGAAAAAAATACCCAAAGGAGTGGACCTAAGAAATAATAGTGGAAAAGCCACTTGCCATGCATGCAACCTCTCTCTAGCCTCTGGCACAATAAGAAGGGCTCTATGAGCACAGAGCCAAGAGTAAGCTCTGAGCATAGTTGTTTCTCTTAGCAATTAAAAATAAAAATAAATAAATAAGTAGAATACCTAAAGGAATAAAAATATTTTTCATGCTCAGTATTTGTAAGTATTAGGCAATCCCAGTAACCTTACAGTCTGGACATTTGTTCAAATGGTTTCTCCACCTTGGTTCCAACATGAGTTATTTAAATTGAAAGATATTAAGGAAAATTAATAGGCATATAAAATTTTAATAGGTATAAGAAGATCAGAGGCTGGGATATTTCACAAAATCAATCAACAAAAAGACTTAAAATATAAAGTTGTGATAAGTTCCTATTCTGTTGTCGCTATGGTCTCTCTACATTTAAAGAACCTAAATTGTTTTATTCTTTTCCTATTGAATCTCATTTGTTGCCTATGGGCAATATTCCCAGAAAACTAGATACACATTCTTCTCCAATGCACATAGGTCACTCTCTAGGATAGACCACATGCTGGCTCATAAAACAAACCTCTATAAAATCAAGAGAATAGAAATTGTGCAGACTAACTTCTCAGATCATAATGCACTAAAATTAGAAGTGAACTACAAAGGGACACAGAAGAAAAACTTTGACACCTAGAAATTAAACAACTCACTACTGAAAAAACAGTGAGTCAAGAATGAAATCAAAGAGTAAATAAAAAGATTCTTGAAAACAAATGCAAATGAAGACACAAATTATCATTATTTGTGGGACACAGCAAAAGTGGTACTAAGAGGAAAATTTATAATTTTGCAAGCACACATCAGAAAAGAAGAAGGTACCTACATAAAAAAAATTAATGACACAGCTTATAAAAGTAGGAAATGATTAACAAAAAAATAGGTAGACAGAGGAAATAAAGAGCTTAGAGCAGAAATTAACGAGATTGAAATCAAACAAAAAATAATGTGAAAGATCAAAGAAAGCAAAAGTTAGTTCTTTGAAAAAACAAACAAGATTGATAAACTACTAGCAAAACTCACAAGAAAGGGAGAGAGAGAAAGAGGGAGAGAAAGAGGGAGGGAGAGAGAAAGAAAGAGAGAGAAAGAGAAACTTAGTAAACCAGATTAGAAAAGGGGGAGGCTGGAGCGGTAGCACAAACCATAAGGCTTGGGGGCCCTAGTTTAGGACAGACCACAGTTAGATTCCCCCAGTGTCCAGTATAGTGCCCCAAGCAAGGAGCGATTTCTGAGCGCATAGCCAGAAGTAATCCCTGAGCGTCACTGGTTGTGGCCGAAAAACCAAAATAAAAAAATAAAAAGGGTATATCACAAATGATTCTACAGATATTCAAAGGGTAATCAGAGACTACTTTGAAAAACTCTATGCTATGAAACATGAGAACCTGGAAAATATGGATCAATTCTTGGACTTTTATAATCTTCCATGGGTGAATCAAAATGATATAGCATATCTAAACAGACAAATCAATGCCGAGGAAATTAAAATTGTAATCAAAAGTCTTCCCAAAAACAAAAGCCCAAGCCCAGATGGATTCACTAACTAATTCTTTCAAACCTTTCAAAAGGAACTGCTACCAATATTTTTCAGGCTCTTTCAGAAAAATTGAAGAAACAGAAACACTCCCAACTGGTTTTTATGAAGCTACCATCAACTTAATACCAAAACCTGTCAGAGATGTTGAAAAAAAATTAAAGACTAATACCCCTGATGAACACAGATGCAGATCCTTAACAAAATCCTGGCAAATAGGATCCAATGCCTCATTGAAAAGGTCATACACCACGACCTAGTAGATTTCATTCCAGGAATGCAAGGATTGTTTAACATACATAAATCAATAAATATAATACACCATATCAAAAAAAGGAAAAACAAGAACCATATGATCATACCAATAAATATAGAAAAAGCATTGGATAAGGTCCAACACCTGTTCATGATAAAAACTCTCAACAAGATGTGAATGAAAGGAAATTTACTAAATATAGTCAAGGCTATACCACAAGCCAATGGAAAATATTGTTCTCAATGGGAATAAACTAAAAGCCTTTTATCTGAAATATGGTACAAAACAAGGCTGCACCCTCTCATCACTCCTATAGTACTGGAAATACTTGCCATAACAATGAGGCAAGAAAAAGATATCAAGGGCATTCAGATAGGAAAGGAAGAAGTCAACCTCTCACTGTTTGCAGATGACATGATATTTAGAAAACCCTAAAGACTCTATCAAAGCTTCTAGAAACAATAGATTCACATAGCAAAGTGACAGGCTATCAAATTAACACACAAAAATCAATGGCCTTCTGTCAAAGTCAGTCTTCTGTAGTAAGAGATCTTGGTTTATGCACAGATTAAAGGGCTATGTGTCTTCTGACCTCATCTTACCATTAGGTGATGAGATAGGACAACCTGCTTTTATATTAAGTTGCTGTTTCCTCATTGTCAGAATTTCATATCAAAACTGGCAAAAGTTGATGCCAGAGCGGTATTAGGAATTTCCCAGGAGTTTAGTTCCTGGTGCTGTTGCAGGGAACTGTATCAGTTCTATGTCTGGGATCTGTGGTTAGGGGTTGGATGGTCACCTTTCAATCACATGGAGTTTAAGTTGGGTCCACATGATGCATGTTCAGGGTGAAAGGAGCCCCTGTATTATAAAATGTGTGGTTTTATCCCTAGTAGATAAGAGCTCCTTTCTATACATGAAATTTCCCCCTTTTTAGTATGCCTTTGCAAAAGGGAATGGTGCCATATTATATTGCTGGTGTTATTTGGGAGTATTACTGTGAAAGATTCATAATTCATTTTCATCACAATAAAATTATTTAAAAATAATCAATGGCCTTCTTATATACCAATAATTATAGACAAGAAGTAGACATAAAAATCCCATTCAAATTAGTGCCACCTAAACTCAAATATTTTGGAGTCAACTTCACTAAAGAGGTTAAGGATCTATACAAAGAAACTACAAAATCCTACTGCAATAAATAAAAGGAGACACAAAGCAATGGACACACATATCCTGTTCATGGACCTGGAGGATTAACATCATTAAAATAGCAATACTGTACTCCCCAAAGCATTTCACATATTTAATATAATTCTTCTAAAGATACTCATGACATTCGTCAAAGAAGTAGATCAAATACTCCTGAAATTTATGTGGAACAATAAAGGCCACAAATATCTAAAGAAACACCAAGAAAAAAGATGGGAGACATCACTTTCCCCAAATTTAAATTGTATTACAAAGCAATAGTCATTAAAATAGCATTAAAACATTCCGTGACATTGAGACTAAAGGCATCTTCAAGGAAGAAACAGCACTGTCCAAACAAGTGGAAGTGAAGATTAACAGATGAGACTATATTAAACTGAGAAGCTTCTTCATCTCAAAGGAAATAGTGACTAGGATACAAAGGCCACCCACTGAATGGGAGAAACTAATCACCCAATACCTATCAGATAAGAGGTTAATATCTAAAATATACAAGGTACTAACAGAACTTAACAAGAAAAAAAAATCTAACCCCATCCAAAAATGGGGAGAAGAAATAAACAGATAATTCCTTATAAAAGAAATACAAATTTCCAAAAGACACATGAAAAAATGCTCCACATCAATAATCATCAGGGAGATGTAAATAAAAACAACAATGCGGTACCATCTCATACAACAGAGACTGGCACACATCACAAAGAATAAGAATATTGCTGGTGGGAACATGGGGGAAAGAAACTCTCATTCTCTGCTGATGGGAATGTTATCTAGACCAGCATTTATGGAAAACAATACGGAGATTTCTCAAAACACTGGAAATTGAGCTCCCATATGATCCAGTCAACCTCTCATAAGGCTATAACACAGGAACTCAAACACAATATAAAAATGTCTTCTGCACACCTAAATTCATTGCAGTGCTATTTACAATAGCCAGAATCTGTAAACAACCGAACAGACGAGTGGCTAAAGAAACTGTGGTACATATGCACAATGGAATACTATGCAGTTCTTAGGAAAAATTGTAGTCATGAAATTTTCCTATACGTGGATGGAGATGGAAAATAGTCAGAAAAAGACACAAAATAGTCTCATCTGTGGGATTTAAGAAAAATAAAAGACATTATTGTAATAATACACAGAGACAATAGAAAATAGAGCTGGTAGGACTGGTTCATGATACAGAGCTTAGCATAAAGAGTGGTGAATACAGTTAAAGAAATATGTACACTGACAACTATCATGGCCATGGTGGTGAATGAAATAGAATGCCTGTCTCGAATATGGCAGGTGTGAGGCAGGAGGAAATGGAGGCATTGGTGGTGGGAATATTGCACTGGTGAAGGGGGGGGTGCCCTTTTTTATAACTGAAACCCAACTACAAACATGCTTGTAACCATGGGGCTTATATAAAGGTACTAATTTAAAAAATAAAATAGAATTAGAAAGAAAAGAATTCTTTTCTCCACTTTCAAGCCTTATGCAGTTTTAAAGGAAATTTGGTAACTTTTCAAGTCTGTTTGCATATACCTACATGCAAATAGTGTCCTTTAATATAAGATGCATGAATGTCTAAGTGAATTCAGATCATGTATCCTACTTTTTATAGCACAAAAATCTGGATACTAGGGGGCCAGGCGGTGGCGCTGGAGGTAAGGTGCCTGCCTTACCTGCGCTAACCTAGGATAGACTGCAGTCCGATCCCCCGGTTCCCCATATGGTCCCCCGTGCCTGCCAGGAGCGACTTCTGAGCGAATAGCCAGGAGTAACTCCTGAGCGTCACTGGGTGTGGCCCAAAAACCAAAAAAAAAAAATCTGGATACTAATTGCATCATAATATGACTAATGCAAATTTCTTTCATTCTTTTATATTAGCCTCATTAGAGTTCAAGCTTAACATTTATTGTTTCACAATGTACAGTGTAGCCAATAGAGTCTCTCTGGGTGGCTATGCAAAGTGGAAAGGAGAGAGGTAGCATCTTCCAGAAGGAAACTGACTGCATTGTCTCTATCCACCTGTCTCTCTTCAGGATAAATCGCCAGGGAGATTAAGTACTGAAAAAAATCTGATATGAATACCTGTACTGCATAGGGTTTATGCACCTGTCAAGTTAGGCCTGAAGCCCACTGGTTCTGCAATACATGGGATATCAACCACTCAATTTCTCAGAATGCAGAATACTCAGGCTGGAGCAAGAAATTGTTCTTTTCAGAAAACAACAATAGGTGCCTGAGTGGTAGCATAGTGGTAGGGCATTTCCTTCACACATTTGACCCAGAAGATATGTGAGTTTGATCCCCAACAACCCATATGGTCCCCCAAGCCAGAAGCGATTTCTGAGTGCAGAGCCATGAGTAACCCTTGAGCACCACTGTGTGGCCAAAAAACAAACAAAAACAGAAAAGGCCTTATACCTTATTCAGGTTTGGGATCAGTTGCCTTGCCCTCATAGAAAAGAATTCCAGGAGACAAACAGTGAAGTATAACAAGTTTATTGAGAAATAAAAGAAGGTAAGGAGAAGTTAGATAAGATGTGTGCTCAGAGTGATAAGAGAGAACACTGGCTTCTTCAGAGTGGAGGAGGTCAGCGCACATCCCAATGTTAAAGTACAAAAATTTGCATCTCAAGAGGGGAAATGTGGGTGGCATGTGCATGGGCACCATGCGCTTTCAACAGATGAGCCTGGCAGTACACATGCACTCTTCCTTCTCATACTGTCCCCTACATCCTTTGCTCAGGTGGTTGCCAAGGGAAAATTTGAAAAGGTTAATGAGATTCTCTTGATTTCTTCACCTGGCCCTTGTTGCATTGCTGTAGTCTTTCCTCCCAGGGGGTCCAACCACTTTCCTCTCAGGAAGTCTTTTGTAGTGGACTTAAAACCATGCATTTCAATCATTTTTCTGGCTTCTGACATGGGTTCTTTGAGTCAAAGTCCTCCATGACTTCAAGCTTGTTCAGGTTTCAAATGATGTTTGTCCAAAACACACATAATCAAGGCCCCCTTATTTTCTTACTTAACTGGCACTATTCTGAACAAAGGCAAAGACATTTCTCAGGGCTTACTCTTCAAACTGAGAAACATTCTCCAAAAGATCTGACCAATATATTTTACAACTGTCATGACCACCAGTGTAAGAAGGTCTGAGAAACAATCACACTCTAAAAGAGTCCAGAAACATCATGTCTAACTGCAAATGTAGGATCCTGGATGACATTCTGGAACAGAAAAAAATATACTGGAATGAATAAAATACCAACTAAGGGGCCAGATTGTGCAGAAATGAAAGCACTTGCCTTACATCCCACTGGTGCTGTTTGGAATTCCTGACACTGCATGTGTACACTGAGCACCACTAGAGTTCACTCCTGAGCACAGACTCTGTGATTTGTGTGTGACCCTCTTCCAGGAATCTTACAATAATAATAATGGATCATCCATTGTGACAAACCTATATGTGGGGAGAGAGGCCTGGAAATAAGATTTCTGCAAGTTGACCTTGAATTTAAAAAAAGGGGAGCCGGGAGGTGGCGCAGGAGGTAAGGTGCCTGCTGCCTTGCCTGCGCTAGCCTAGGACGGACCATGGTTCGATCCCCCGGTTCCCATATGGTCACCCGTGCCTGCCAGGAGCGACTTCTCTGCGCATAGCCAGGAGTAACCCTTGAGCTTCACTGGGTGTGGGCCAAAAACCAAAAAAAAAAAAAAAAAAATTTAAAAAAAGAAAGTCTTTGTTTAGAGATTTGTGTCCCTGTTGTTATGAGTGCAGGAAAAAGTCATCCAGGTCAAATAACCCATCTAGGCTAATAGTGCCATAAGCATTGCAAACTCTGTCTTTACATACTTCCTGATTTAATGATGCCATGAGCATTGCTACTCTATCTTTACATGCTTCCTGATTTAATGATGCCACGGGCATTATAACCACTATCTTTGCATACCATCCAAATTAATGATGCCATGTACCTTGTGACTGTTGTCTCTGCATACTATCTTGTTGCTGTAATGTCTAAACTGTATTATCCACATTCTGTTTCCCGCCTAAAGTTTACCTTTAAAAGCCTGTCTCTTCTTCAATAAATGAAGTCCATTGCTCTGACAATGCTTCCCTGTGAGTGGTCTGTGGCTCATAACTTCTCTCTCTTTCCCATATCCAGCCTCGAGACCATGGATTGGAAGAGATCCTTACCCATTCTTGCATCAGCCTCATCAGGAAACCTGGAGCCAGAACCCTACAACTATCATATTCATTATGTAGTTATATATTATATATGTACATATTATATATTATATATAACTACATATATACATATATATTATATAGTTAACAATTAAGGAAATAGGTGAAGGTATACATACTTTTTCCTACTATATTCCCAAATTTTCTATAAATCTAATGTTATTCAAAAATAAGTTTCACTTTTTAAAAATAATAGCAAAGATAGCATAGTGGCTCCGATACTTTCTTTGTATGAGGCCAATTTGAGTTTGATCCTCAGCATACAAAGCACTGCCAGGAATGAAGAGCCTGAGCAACCCCTGAGCAACACCAGGTGTAGCCCAAAATCAAAACCAAAATATCAATAATAAAGTTGATTAAATAATAACATTTGTGGTATTACTACCCATTTGTAATTTTATTTTATTTTACTTAATTTTGGATTTTGGTCCATGATAAAATTCCCCCATTGGGAAGTACCACTTCTCAACCTCAGCCTACCCTACTCAGGTCTCAGAATTGAACAGCATTACTCCCTCCAATCAATGTCATGACACTATAGAAACAACTTTAGGTTAAATCTAATAATACGTCAATATTTACATACATAACCTCTGTCTGGGCATATGCTCAGATTGTATAAGAAACTGCTTCTCATTCATTTTCTGCAGTTTTCTCAGGATATCTAGCACTTTAGGAATGAAGTTTGTATCCTAACAATCCTCCAAAAGTGGCACAAGCGAAGGATAGGAGAGAAGGCATGATGGATGGATAACAATTAGTTACTGCATTAAATTTATAAATCTTGGATCCAGAAACTTTTGTAGAAATAACAGTTGGTGGGGGAATGCTGACACTGGTGGCATGTGTAGATTTGGTCTTTTATTTGCCTTGCTTAAACCTCTTATCAATAATATTGTAAAGCACAATGCCTAACTAAAAATTGGGGGGGAGACATGAAAAAATAGGGTGAACCCAGAAGACAGGGTTCTAACAAACAAAAAAACCCAGAAGACGGTTCTAAGAAATAAACTATATCTTCCCGGACTATCCATTCTTTCTCTCCTCTGTCTGTCCCTCTAATTCCCCAAACCCAATTTTCATTCAGAATACTCTTCTAAGCATAGGCATGAGCTAGTCATGGGCATCGAATGTGCTTTTCTGAGAGCTTCCAACCTCTCTTCCCAGGTTTGTAGGGAGCAGGAGGTTTAAGGCCCAGATAAAAGGTAATTACCCCCAACCAGAGAAGGAGAGAGGGGGATTCCAGGGCGACTTCACAGAGGAGAAATTATATGTTTAGTCCAAAGCTGCTTGATTCCAAAGGTAAATCAGTTACCTGAGGTAACCCAATGCACAACACTCCTGGAAAGATGCTTCCCGCTTCTCACATGTCAAAGGATCCTATTTCAGATTTATCAAAGCAGAGGGGATTAGCAGAGCCCTGCACCCTTCACTTCTGCTCCCTCCTTCTCTAGACTTCTTTGTTTGTCTAAATAGTTGTTTTAGTGAGTGAGAAGAAAGAATGGGAGGTAATTAGTGTTTCTTGTAATATTCTGTGTTTAGTTTTGTAATCCTTCTGTCAGGTTTATTTTCATGTTAAGCAAAGGAAGTCCCACTGGAATATTATAATCTCTTCTTAGTGTTCACAGAGAGCTGTGGTGTTCAAATTAATAAAGAATTTTTCAAGGAAACTAAGGCTTTCCTTGTGAGTGTCAGCATAAAGAGCTTGTCATTCTTCAGAGCTTCTGGCGCTGCAGCTTTTGAGGCTGGCGATAAGGGCCTCTCTAAGAGCCTGGGGAGCGGGTGCAAGTTCCAGTTGTTTGATCTGCTAAAGGTAAAGTTCACACTTCCAGTTTCAAATTCTACACTCTCAGTCCCCACCCCTTGTGCCTCCTGCTAGCAGTCTTTGGCCTATTTCCTGTTTGGTACAGCCCTAGACAGCCTACTTTCTTATGGCTAAGAATCCACTGACTCCACTGGCTTCAAAACCCTGTTCCAAACAGGACTAGATACCACTCAGATTTTACTCCTCTGACTTGTCTGCTCCTCCTATACCCAGTAAGCTTTCACTTACCTTCCTGCACTTTCCATCCAGCTCTTTCCCTCTTCCTGCACCACCTCCATATTCAGCCATATCTGTTCACAAAGCCACATATGTGACACCTTTCCACTAAGGCCTTTCTCCATCCTGCCATTTCTTCCAACCCACTGGGCAGCAAATGCTCTTTCCCATGCTTGGAATCTAGCTGCTTACAGAACTGAGCAATTATCCCTCAGAAACGGTTTTTTTTCTTTTAGTTTTGAGGTCACACTCAGGTGTGGTCAGGGTAACTCCTGACTTCTGTGCTAACGAATTATATCTGGCAGGACTCAGGGACCATATAGGGGGCTAAGGATTAAAACTGGGTCTACCACATATGAGGCAAATGCCCTACCCATTGTGCTATCTCTTGGGGGCCCCACTTAATTAGAGATTTCTAATTCCCCAAACAAGATAAGTATCATTTTTAGAAACTAAAAGACTACCAGTAGAGCCTTAACATCCATCTCAGTCCACCTCCCTTCTTCAGAGACCACCATTCTGATGAGTGTTTTCTCCTTCTAGATCTGCATCTATATAAATCTAAAAATATATTATTTTATGGACTCTTGAGCCTGCCAGGAGTGATTTTTGAACACAGAGTCAGGAGTAACCTAAGTGCTGCCGGGTATTACCAAAATTTTTTTTAAAAAAAAGAAAAAAGGAAAAGAAAAAATAACCAACCATACAACATCCTGTCAATGAGGAAACAACAACTTGATCTAAGGGCAGGCTGCCCTCTCTCATCACCTAATTGTGAGTGAAATCAGAAGACACTTCATCCTTTGATCTGTGCAAAACACAGCATCGTTAATTGCAGAAGACTGACTACAACAACGGTGACTGAGCAGAACTTTTAGAATCATAAAGAAAGACTCTTTCCTAGACTTTGTCCTAGGATCTGTGCAAAAGCCAAAATCTCTAAACAGAGGACTGACTTTGACAACCACAACTGAGCAGAACATTTCCTGGCGCCATAAAGAAATACGTTGGGGTTCTACAATGAACATGTCCAGAGTCTATATTTGGTCTCATGACAGTATGCTTCAAGGTTGGAAAAATCCTGTATCTCTTAGGCCAAGGGAATTTTCTTTCTAATTTCCCCAACATTTACTGTGCTTATGCCCCCCCAAAAAAAAACCTTGCCATACCAACCCCCCCTTTTTTCTTTTTCTTTCTTTTAAATTTATATTTATAGCTTCTAGACAGGGGCTCCTACCTATTTTCTTTCCTTTTTGTTGTTGTTGTTTTGTTTTTTTAACAGAACCATAGAACCTGAATCATCTTGTTCTGCATCATATTTCCATGTCTTCCTATAAATTAAGAAGGGAAAAAAAGTGAATGGTATCAGGGCAAAGCAGTGTCATGAGCAATGAATGGAAATTAAAAAAATGACCAGACCTCAGTACCCAACCCAAAGTCAACAACAACAGAATCAAGAGACCCAAAATATAATAAGCTATACACAAAAGGGACCTGTTACACTAGCAGTTCAGGGGGCTAAGGATTGAGGTATTGGATGCATGCTGGGATCAGTGGTGGAGGCAGGTCAACACTGGTGGTAGGAATTGCCCTAATACACTGTCACAATGTACCTTAAATCTAACTGTGAAAGACCTGTAATTTTTTAAAAGCAAATTTTAAAAATTAAACAAAAATTCACAGAATATACATATACATGCTTCATTGGATGTCAATATTATCTTTAATGTATTTAGTTTATAGTAAACTTTATTTAGGGTCTATATAGTGTTAAGTTTGCTAATGTATAGACTATTGTTTAATCACAAAATAAAACAAATAACCAAATTTTACATATGTAGCTTTTTAATAATCAACTTTTCTTTTGTCAATTCTAGTATCTGAAAGTCAAAAACTGAAAATTGTTAAACTATTTTTTGAATGACAAGTATTGAAATCTTTTGAAAGTCACATAATTGAAATTAGTAGGACTGGCTTCTGAAATTTAGCCTCATGTAATCTAATATGTTTAGAATTCTTTTATATTTCTGCATGTTACTTTCATGTTTCTGTAGTTTCTTATTTTTATCTGAGTATAAATGAACACTGTATAAATGTATTTAAAATATACACCAACTTAACATTTTATTTCCTTTTATTTTAGCAATTTTAAATAAATAACAATAAAACATGAAAAAATATGTATAAGTTTAAATGTTCATATATCATTCTAAATCTCACCTTTTTAAAAGTGTTTTCAATTTTTTTTAGCGTTGCTTTCCAAATGGTGCTTAGGGAGCCATGTCAAGCAGTGATTAGGCCAGTGGTTCAAACCAAGGTTCCAAGGTTGCAAAGTTGCCTCTTGGTACAGAAATTCCAGGAATTGCCCAGGTCACTAAATTGTCTTAAGTGTCACACCAAATAGTGCTCAGGAGTCCATGTGGTACTAGGGTCAAACTTGGGTCTGGCATGGACCTTTCATTTACTCTATTTTATCCCTATATTTCTATTTACCCATCTATTATCTTCTCAATTCCTCTTAAAACTTAATTTTCTCGACTTATCATTGGTATCCAATATTCTGGGCTTTCAGGGTTTTAGCTCCATACCTTTAGTGAGTATAATTATCACTACCAAATTGTCACCAAATTTTCAGTGACTTTTACCATCAAAAGGCCCCTCCAGTCCATCTCTGACCCTCCCACCTCATTGCTTTAGAAATCATTAGTTTTCACTGAGTCTAGGATCTAGATGTGTTATTTTTTCCAGTTCATTTCATTTAATTATTCATTTTCTACATATGAATGAAATCATCCAGTTATAGTTTTTGCTTCCTTATTACAAAAATCTCAAAATTCATCCATTTTATTTAAAATGAAATACTTCATTCTTAAAATGGAAGAGTAGTGTTTATACACCGACCTTCTTTGATCAGTTATTTGTTGATGGGGATTTAGGTTGAGTGCAGATTTTGCCTGTTATGAATAAGCCACACTTTTCCTCGACATCAGTGATGTATAAGTTTAGAGACTAGATTTTGATTCCTCAATAGAATTTCATTATAAGACAACTTTTCTTTTTTCATTTTTATCTTTATTATTGTCTTTCTTTATACAATTTGATTACAAACATGTTTGTAGTTGAGTTTCAGTCATAAAAAGAACACCCCCCCTTCACCAGTGCGACATTTCCATCACCAATGCCCCAAATTTCCCACCTCCCTACCTCCCTCCCCCTGCCTGTATTTGAGTCAGGCTTTCTACTTCCCTTATTCTTTATGTACTATCAACCCGTTCCCTCTGGGGAAATTTTGATCTCTCTGCCTAGTATGTTTATGTGCCAGTCACTCCAACTAACAACATCCAGGTACTCCCTACAATAGCCTTTTCCAATGTCCACCCTGAACTAACAATTCCTGCCCTCCTCTGTCACCCTTCTGTTCACAAACCTGAGAAAACTGGCATACAAATCCTTCCCACTGACATATAAAGTACTACCCCTTCTCCAAAAACCCTACACAAAAGGTAAAAGCCCTAGAGACCCAACCTCAACTGCACACATTTATCAATAGATTCTGTATCTTTGGGGATGGATGCTCCATCATGGCTAAGTCTCATGAGCTCAAGACAGATACTGAAAAGTCCCTAAGAAGTAGATACTGATGACTTCAAATTCTCTGAGGTCAAGATTTATATCTGATTCGTTTGACATTCCATCAAAGTTCTTGCAAGAGATGCAAAGATGCTATAGAAATAAGTAGTGAAACAAAATGATTGCATTACAGCTAAAAAGAATCCCTTAAGTTAGTAAGTGGGATGTAAACTGAAAATTTGTAATAAATAATGAGGTAGAAAGAATTGTATGAAAACAATTTTCAAAAGATCAGCTGTTGAACCTAATACCCCAGCAATGACTGAGGGGCTTAACTCACCCATCAGCTTAGAGCTCTACACTATGTCCTCTGTATTGAATGCCTCCCTTTCTGAGTTGAGCCAGGAGCTGAATGCTAACTGTGTGATTTCCAACCAGAATTAAAAAAAAATAGTGCCAGGTATGGGGGAGAAACACTCCAAAAATAGGCGTGTGTCTAATATATCTAATGAGCTAAGTTGGATCCCTAGTATCTCATGGCAATCACAAGCATGCTGTGACTTTGATGGCCCCCGAATAAAAAGATCAACATGCACTGCTGACCCAAGATCTCCCAGATATATGAATTATTTGAAAAATAAAAAAAGTAAAAAGGATAGTGCCCAACTGATATTCTGTAAGTCTGTCCTGTCTGTGTTAGAGGATGGCTATGGTGGTAATCTTCAACCTGGTTGTATTTATCTGATCTCCAAGGCTGTTTCTTTTCCTTCTTCCAGAAAGCTTCCCCAATCTCATCCCAATTTAAACCTTCGGTAACTGTTCAATGCCTCACACCTAGATAATCCAGGTTATCCCTGTGCTTATTCTAGCCTCATACTTACACACTATCTCTTGGTTATTTACACACTAGCAGTTTTAGATTAACAAAGCTTCTAAGATGCATCACACTGTCTGTAACCTGGATTTTGCAATGAGTTTCCTTCTGCCTGGATCATTCCCTGCCTGCCTTACTCTGCATACAACTTCAAGCATCTCTCCTCAGATTTCAAGCTTCCTTGAAGCATCCTTCTATGATAAATGAGGTCATCTTATTCTATGATTTTATTTTTTACCCCACCCCACCTTCCACCACATTCCCAGTTGAGCCCTATTGACAGTGTACCATAAGCTCCCTAAAAGCAGAAACCCTATCAGTCTGGACCAATTTGAAGTCTCAAGTGCCTTGCACTGTACTGACAAAAAAGCAAGAGTCAATGAAGAAATAAACAAAGTATACCTTCCCTTACCTTTGGCCCTTCACTGCCTTTTAAAACCAAGTTTTTCTGAATTCTTTTGTTGTATAAAATTTTCTGGGTATTTCTGATTTAGAGTCTTTTCCTTGAGTGCTGCACTATGTTTTAAGAAAATGCCTATTCCTGGCTACACAGTTTAGGTACATAAAATTTGCGTATTGCAATAAATACTTGGCCTCATGAATTTCTAGCCTGTTAAATAACACAACTTAAAATGCTAGGTAAGCATGTAAAAATAGATAGCATCATAAATACAAGAAAATTACAGGTTGGTGACTTTTTCCCCTTTTGATCTTGCAACATTTTTACCGGATGAAAGAGTGATTACCTCAGAAAGTCTTGAATAGAGTTTTTCCTTGTTTTGCTTGCTGCTGATCAGTTTGGGACATAGAAGGAACACTGTCCATTGACATAGACACCAACCAGTGTTGTCGCACTCGAAAACTTCCCTTTTCTTAAAAATGTCCCCAGTGAGCAAGAAAGAAACCAGGACTTTGTGCTAATGGAGGATATACCCTTGATCTAAGTAAGACTGACTGTTTGCTTTTCTAGAATTTGAAGCCTGAATATCTTATCTACCTGAAGAATGGTATTTTAGAATGAAATTAACATCAAGGTGACTCCTAGAGAAATATGTTCACAGATCTTGCATTTGCGGTCTCAATTTTGTAGACAAGTTTAAAGAACTCTTGTTCTTCTCAACAAATAAATTCATTCTCTTTGATGCTATGAACAATCTCAATAATTCAATACTCTGATTATAGGGTATATAGTACATAAACTAATCTACCTAGTCTAGATAAAAGTAGTAATCCCACTGCTCAATCATTTCTCATTTTCTAAAGAAATGTCTGCCTGATCTTGAGATGGTAGGGTACATTAGCTGATCAATTAGCCTGCCATACACAGTGTCCCAGCATGTGGATATAAGGAGAAAGCAGTATGGGCTTCAGCTACCTAGAGCTCAATGGAAGACTTGTTCTTCTAAGAAAGAATCATTTAACTTGACTTTTGAACAACTTATTTGGTTCTAAAATTAGATAAAACAAAGAGTATAATTGCAATTGAAATTTTTTTTTTGGTTTTTGGGTCACACCCAGCAGTGCTCAGGGGTTACTCCTGGCTCCCTGCTCAGAAATTGCTCCTGGCAGGCACAGGGGACCATATGGGGCACCAGGATTCGAACCGATGACCTTTTGCATGAAAGGTAAATGCCTTACCTCCATGCTATCTCCCGGGTCCCTGCAATTGAAATTTTAAATGTGTTAGTAAGCATGAAAAAAAAAAGTAACTAGAGGTAAGGAAGTACTCCATCACATCAATGATGTGAACCAAAGAAGTTCTCAGGAGGGACCAGAACAGTGGCACAAGCAATAAGGCATTTGCCTTTCATGTCCTAACCTAGGAAGGACCACGGTTAATCCCCCTGCATCCCATATGGTCCCTCAAGCCAGGAGCAATTTCTCAGGGCATAGCCAGGAGAAAGCCCTTAGTTCACCGGGTGTGGCCCCAAAACCAAAAATAAAAATTAAAAAAGAAGTTCTCAGGAAACTCAACACCTGAACCTTCTGAGAACAGAAAGGTAAACATGCAGACTAAAATGTGCCTACAAGGAAATATGGTCAAGAGACTTTAAAACTGATGGCCCAATTATAAAATCTAAGGAGCTCTAAAAAGTACAAATAACTAACAAAAGTACATTTCAGAGGGAACTCTCTGATAAGCCTATATTTTAAATATAAATATAACAGTCAGCATATTCAAGGTCATCAAAAAATTCTTATTTAATCATTCAAACTTAAAAGAGAAAGTTTCTAAAACTCACTGTCTCTGTTCATTCCAGCCTACAAGTTTCTAATGGTAAATGATAGCAGCCATATGGGAAAGAAAGGAAGAGTATTTTGTTTTGGTCACAGTTTGTTTTATATACATGATCATATTTTTCATTGCATGTTTTTATTCTTTCATGTTTTGGGCACATAGTAAGTGTTTAGTAAATACTCTTGAGTAATTGACTCATCATTCAGTGCTCTTTCAGTATTTCTTTTCTTCCTTATGATAAAGTAAGCTGTCTTCTTCCCAACAGCAGATAATGCTACTGTCCAGAAAGAGATCTGATAGCCTGCCTGTGACTATACTACTAGTAAATGGTAGAGCCAAGCATTCCAGTCCAGACACTTAAGTCTTCCTCTTCTACTCCTGGCTACTCTGGAGATGCCAGAGAATAATAAATTCATTTCATTTTACAGACCAGTCAATGGAGTCCCCCAAAGTGAATTATTTTAGTGGGTCCAAATGCCCAGGGGGCACAGAAGGAAAACTAATGCTGGAACTGCCTTGTTGTAGGAGAAGAGGTACTGTTAAGATTGTGGTTGATATGCTCATCCTATAGTTGCTGATACAGGCAAAACTGACTTCAACCAGGTTTCTGGTTGCCCTGGTTCACCTGACCCTCAATCAGCTCATCAGACAACCATTTTGTCTGTTGTTGTGTGTTATCTCTATCACTACTTGTTTTTTCTTTATTTTTTAAGTCCTTGTGGTCATAACTGCTAATAGAATAAGAACTGAATATGTTTATTGAAAATATTTTGCTGTTTTGAAAATATGGAAGATGCATTGTTGCTTAGGGTTTTGTTTTGGGTGTTTGTTTTTTGTTTTTATTTTTTTTTGTACTTTAGAAAATAACTCATTTTATTAAGCTCCCTCTGAACACTAGAGGAAATGTATTAGAACTTTACTGTTTGTTACCTCCCTCACTTGGGATAAACCTAAATTATTTTTGCTAACTTGAGTTTTACATTGGTCTTCTCATCTAAAACGCATAATGAAAGAAAGTAAAAAGATTGTATCCACTGAGGAGTGGCCAAACAAAGCTGTAGAATGTACAGGCAACAGAATAAAGGTGTTACAGACATTAGCAGTCAATGAAGGGGTTGAAGAGATAGCTCAAAGGGGGGTCAGACAATTTTGCATGAGTTCAATTTGTAGAGCCACCTGTCACTCCTCAAAACACTGCTAGGCAGTGACTTACAAGTTCCAAACTATCATACTAAGTGTGATGAAGAGTGATCCATTGGGAAGTGCCTAGCACAGAGATGCTTCTCGTGTTAAAAAGTCAATGGACTTGACATTGTGTTAATTCAAACAAGTTCCCAAAGCCCACACATTCTTTGGTTTCATTTATCCAAAATGTTTAGAGCTGACAAATCTATAGAAGCAGAAATCGATGAGCAGTTGCCTTAAATTGGCAGTAGTAAGTGGAAATAAAGCAAGCAGAATTTCCAGGTGTAGGGGGGTGATGACGAAATGTTCCATAATTTATTGGAATTTATTCTAGAAATGCCCTGAAAATCATTGTTTGCTTTTGGTAGCATGTTATGTGAACATAAATTGCAACATGGAGTTATATAGCAAGCAAAACAATAATTAAAATATTTTTATCATAATCTTAAACACTAGATATTTCCCTTGTTAGGCTGAGGCTGACCTTTGATTTAAAAAAGTTTGCAAAACAAAAATCACCCTTACAAATATCTTTATTCTGGCTTCACTGCCTGTGTTTCACTGCGTAGGACCAGAGTTCTACCTTTCCCAGAAGAACTGCAGATTGAGGTAGACTGCAGCATTTAGGAGGTGTGTGCCCTTAAAGAAAGGCCAGATTGCCACTATCTACTCAGTGGGAATTGCAAACAGTCCCTGGTTAAAGCTAAGATTGAAAAGAACACAGAGATTAAAAATTGAGAGATCACATCTGCCATCTGAAGCCCTTAAAACATCCAGTTAAAGCTAATCTCACTTGTGTGGCATTCCATGTTGCTTCTTTCTTTATCAAAGGAGATTTTCTTTCATGTGGTGTTAACTTAAAACTAAACTAACAAAGTAATTGCCACTTCTGTATTTAATTTTTTTGGTCCTAGACTACAAAAGACAGCTGAGTTTCCTCTCACATCATAAATCTTGGTCTTGTTTATTGACGAATAACTCCAGCATTGTGTGTACCAACATGTTTTAAATACAATTCATATTTCAGTAATTCTGCTAACTTCCTGGAAGCACAGTCGGGTGGCCCGTGATCTAGACCAAAGGCTTTGCTGATACTTGTTGGACAGTAGCTTTCAATGGGGAGTGGGAAGAGATGGCCACATTCAAGCTTTATGAATATAAAGCTTTGAAGCTGGAAGGGCGGTCCGCAAAGGTGATGCATAATTCATCAGGAAAAATTAATCAAGTCTCCTTTCCTATGCCCGTTGCAATTACCAAACACGCAGAGTCATCAGCTTTCTCACTTCCCTCCACCCCTTCCCTCGCCCCTGCAGTTCCTGCAGCAGCTTTGCAACGGATCCTTAAGGTTGCAGAGGTCCTGCGTGCTGTGCATAGGCGTCCCAGGAAAGGTGGTTCCTTGCGCCTAGCTTGGCCAGGTTTTCTCCGTTCCTTGCGGAACTGAGGAAGCACACGCAAGGGGCTGGTGTGCAGCGGAGCAGAGAGGGAGGACAATTAGTTTTCTTCATGCTTGGCTGGGCCTTAGTGTAGGGACGGAGAGGCTTAGAGGGTGAGGCAGATCGCAGATAATAGAAGCTTCATTTCCAACTGACCCTCCAGGCGTTGTGCCCGGCCCTGGAGGAAGGAACAATGCCCACCACTCCAGGAACTCCGCACTCAGTGCTGAGGCTCCAAGGAAACGAAGAGGGAAAAACAAAAGCCATAGAAGGCCTCGCCTGGAAATGTTTACGCAGTCCCCACCAAAGGGAAAAGAAAAAGGCTTCTTTGAGGGGAGAAAAGAAAGTCTGGCAATGAGACAGCCATTTCTCACGGAATCAACGAATAGACAACACACTCATATATACACACATTCACACACTCAAACATAGACGCATACACACACTCACGCACATGGATATTGTGGTATTAGGTGGGCAACTTCCTCCTGCCTATAAAGAAGGTGAGGGGGCTGAAGAAGAGACGGAGAAAAGGAGAGGGAAAGAGAGAAAGAGGAAGATTCAAACTGATGAGTCCTCACAGAACATGCAAACTAAAAATGTTTTCACCCAGAGGAACGAAGTGAAGTTCCTTGATCACTAGCCCTTTGAATCATCTTTTAGATACTGGTTACTGTGTGATAAAAACTCCACATTTAGCTTAAACAACCTCATTTCATTGTATGCCTTATGGTTTGGGGGGGTGCAATCACAGTTTCCAGAAGAGGGGTTACAGACCTCACCATTCAGTGGAAGCATACTAATGAATTCATACCAATGAATCCTCCACGTGGTTCTTCACCGAGGAAAACAGAAAAAAATTCAGATTAGAGATGATCCCCAGTGTGATGGGTGGCATTTGGGAAAATTAAAAATAGCGAAGAGAATCTGCTTTATGTTTATTCGAATATAAGTTTCTGGAAAGCCAGGCTGGGATAAGGGATAGAGTAAGAGAAGAAATTATAATCTCTAATTCAAATGTTTTTCTCTTTTTGAACTTTTCTTAAACTTGTAGCCAACTTCTTCTAGTTTTATACTTAAACATTCATTATTTTTCAGTGTCTACAGGCTCTAAAGTGCTTATTTCTTTAGTGAATAAAGGAATGAGTGAATGAATATAAGATTCTGAAGGGCAAGAATTTATCTCAAACTTCTCTATATTCAGCAAGAGTGAAAATATACACATCAGCCTTATTGCTTGTGTGCTTTCTTTTCTTCATCTGATTTTGATTTCTCCATCTTATCATAGGTTAGTGAAAGAAAATTTCGCTCCAAGAGTCTGTCTTTTCTAACGTTGGTTGGCCCATTTATTCCTTTTAAATACTGTCATTTCAAGTAATGAGGTCAAGCCATGCTCTGCATGGTTGTGTCCCTATTCACATTTATGATGTATAGAAATCCTGATGCTATTGATTCATGACATTAGGAGGCAGCATCTTTGCTATGAAGCTGGAATTCTCATGAGTAGAAATAGTGCCCGTAGAAGAGGCATTTCGAAGAGTTTTCTTGCCTGCTGCAACCCTGTGAGAACATGCAAAGGTTGGCAGTCTGTATTTCCAAAAGTGGTTATATTAGCCACCAAGCCAACCAGTGTCTTGTTCTTAGACTTCTCACTCATTAGAACAATGAGACACAAGCCTGTTCATAGGTTTTTATTACTTCCACCTGAATAGCCTGCCATGTATGAGGTCTCAGCCCTCGGGTCTTCATTTTTTAGACTTGAAGAGAGTTCAGTATCTCCTATTCATAAAATTCAGTTTCCCCAGAATGTGGGAGGTTAGGCTAGAACTCTGATGGCACTGTCACAAGAGAAAAAACTAGCAGTAAAGCTAAGAAATTCACCCCTTTTGTGAGTGCTTTCCATCTCTCAAATGCCAATTCAGAGTTCCATCAACAGGCATATTTAAAAGGATACATGTTAGGGAAATTTGTTATCCATGCAGTTTCAATGAGAGTCAATTCTATTAACTCCTCTAAAGCCTATGCATTATGGCTGGGCTTTCAGGAGCAAACCTTGAATAAACTTTTCAATGATTTCACAACATGTCCATTATGGCTGTTCCATTATGAAACAGATGAACATTTTCTTGAACAATTAGATGGGGTTGTGTAGAATAAAGAGTGAGGTTTGCCTGAGATCACGGAAACCTATCTGCTTAGGTGATTCATTTTCTTCCAACAAGACAGCCCATAATAAGCTTTTCTTCTAGAGCCTTGTCTCGTTTCCCATTTCAATTAGTGACAATGACCAGAGAATGGGAAGAATGTCTTCTTCATGTCCTTGTGCTGCAAACAAGGCTAACCATTGAAGGACAATGTGAAAGAGAGAGGGAGGGTACGGGACTGTGGCGCAGCTGGAGGAAAATCCAGCCTGCTTATCCCAGAGAGACTCAGTCAGTCATGCAGGGGCAAGGTCTGGAGGAACTAAGTCCCATTATGGTCAGTTTATCTATTTTTTAAATTTGTTTTATTTTGACAGAGTTATTTAAAACAGTAGAAATTTCACAGTCCTGGAGGTTGAAAGTCCAAAATTGAGACATCACCAGAGCTATGCTGTCTTCAAAGTCTAAGCAAAGAAGGCATGAATTCCCCCTTGGTTCTTCCCAGATTCAGAGATTTGTCAGAAATGACTAGTAGAACATCACTCAAACCTCTGTCTCTCATCATAGGGTTCTCTCTATGTCTCTTAACCTTTCTAATGACAACACTAGTCATATTGGCTTAAGAGATGCTCTACTCTTTATCAAAATTATTTACATCCACAATGACCCTACTTCCAACGAGAGGTCTATAAAATGAGAGAGGGGCAGAAAGGGCAGACTTGGGGATGTGCCAAGGAGGATGTCAGCATAACCTCCTCTGTGACAGCCACTATGTCAATATGAATGAATTTCTGAAATGTAATTCTATACTAACCTACATAGAAAGGAGCCTGGTCTACCTTAAAGTCCCTTTGCAAATATATTTTATAACTGAATAAAGTACTATTCTTATATGTTAAAAATGGTAAGGATAAAAAAATGCTAAGGATATGATTTCAATGTTAGATCTGGATTAGAACCTGAAATGCAAGTCAATGATCACAAAGTATGACATAGCAAATAAGTAGGACCATGCATCAAATGCTTAGTTGGCAATTAGAAGACTCAAACTAATCACGTTACATACAAAGCATGCATGTTCAAAGTACTCATGTGACCAATAGTGCTCAGGCAATAGCTGTCACTATAAGGCCAAAAGTGTGTCTGTTCCCACTCCCTCCTCAAACTCGCAGCCTGTGAGTTGTTGTGGCCCTCCATACAACATTTTGTGGCCCATGGCCGGCCTTCAAATATCGCAGTATTCGCAATTATTTGCTTACCAAATAAAAATAGCATATTTGAAGGCCGGTCGCGGGCCACAAAATGTTGTATGGAGGGCCGCAACAACTCGCGGGCTGCGAGTTTGAGACCAAAGACTCAAAGATGTTCCATCAAGGACAAAGGACAAGTCTTGAAACAAAGAAGAGATCAACTTCTGGGTCTAGCCTAACGGTATAACCTGATACTGCTTTCCAACTAAGGGTCTGACTGGATCTCCACCCCAAATTATGTTCCAAATGGCCAGTTTTTCTTTTATTATCCATGCTTGGAATAGTGGAACACTTTAGTCCCCTGAGATCTAAATACTCTTCAAAGCCCAATGGGGTTAAGAAATCTGAAACATCCAAACTGGCATCATTCTGTGTCACAGATGGTACAACTAGCTTCTCACTCCTCACCGACTGAATGCTAGAGCAATGCTAAGACAGTCTGATTCCAAAACATTCTATAATCTGTCAGGTGAGTAGTGCTCTTTAAATGTAGATTTTTCAGCTGAGTTCTCCTTTTCCTTCTAGCCTGGAAGTTTATATAGGATCTCCAGAACTTTCAGTCATTTCAGATGAAGCTTTGAAACCTTAATTGCCCATTGATAATGGTATTCTATTTTATTACTATTGTATAACTATAAGATGAAAGCAAACTCTCTGCTTACCTTGTCTTCAGGAAAAAAAAAAAGAACACAAAACAAAGCAAAAACACAAGAAAAAAGAAAACATAACATAGTCTGACTCTGATCAAAAACGCAAAAACTGGGGGCCAGGCGGTGGCGCTGGAGGTAAGGTGCCTGCCCTGCCTGCGCTAACCTAGGACAGACCGCGGTTCGATCCCCAGGTTCCCCATATGGTCCCTCAAGCCAGGAGCGACTTCTGAGCACATAGCCAGGAGTAACCCCTGAGTGTCACCGGGTGTGGCCCAAAAACAAAACAAAACAAAACAAAAAAACACAAAACAAAAAACACACACAAAAAAAAACTGGAATAAGGGGAGCCTGTTATTTCTCCACGATGATCTATCTTGTACTACCTTTATTTTCTTTGGAAAGATAGAGAAATAACGAACTATATGTTCTTTGTTAATTAACACTATTTCCATAATAGCTAAATTCAAATCTCTTCTTCACTTGGAATGAATCTGAGCAAAGAAGTTTTTTTCTATTAATACGAGTAATGATAGACCTTTTTCATCACTGATTGTGCTTAAGATTCGGGGGGCAGGGTTTGCCACAGAACATCTGAGCTTTCATTCTCAAGTTGCAGAGACACTACGTTGATGAATGCTTATTGTCTTTCACACATACAAATTTTCAGTCTGTCTTTCTTTTCTCTCCTCTTTCTTCTCAATGTGCCTGCCAGTCTGTTTCACTCCCAACTCTTCTTATCTTTAAGAGCATCTCTTTACTGCACATGCATTGGTTAAGGGCAGCATAATTCTTCGCCCCCTTGGTAATAGAGTCTCATCTGTTTGCAGTTTCTTCTGCTTTGCCCCAGAAGCTTGGCCCACTCAGTATCATGGGATGGTTTTTGAGGACAATGATACCACAATCTCCATTCACATTCATATCCATACCCACCTCCAATGATACAAACTTAGGTCCCTAGAAATTGACTCCTTTTTTCAAACAGGATCAATTTAGGTACTTGTCTTGTACAGGAGTAGAAGGGGAGAAGAAGGACATGACAATCCATCTTTAAGGGGGACTTTCTCTTTGACATGAATGTCATCATGAGTACAGACAGTAATTCACCAACATTAATTCTGTGGTTTTTTAATATATGCTTACTCACCAAAAATGAGTATCTTTTACAAATTCTCAATCTTATACTTGTTCCCTCTTACTTTACAGATTGAGGGAAATTTGTGATCCTACTTACTGAGTTAGGTAGAACTTTTCTGTAACAATTTCCTTAGTGGATCATATAAACTATTCTACACATAACTTGCTATCCAAGTCATTCAGCAATCAATTTAAGATTTTTCTCTTCCATGACTGTTTCCGAACTCATATACCTCACTGGCTTAATCTCCAACCTACGTTTATAGAAGGAGAGTTATTTGCTTTGTGGTCCTATGAAAGAATCTCAGGAAGCCATGATGAATGTTGACTAGTCCACTTACCAGCCAATATCCAGATTCCTGACTTACCCAAATGTCACCTCCTCACTGTATGAAGACTCTGCTGATAGACTGTGGAATTCATTGTCCACTAGACTTCCATTTCAATGCTGTCCTGCAGTTTGCATTTACTGATGATAATGTAAGGAGTCCTCTTTCAGAGGCCAAGGTTACCAAATCGATTCCTCGGCCTTTTTCCAGAAGATCCTCCATCTAAGCCAGTCACCTCAAGTCTAATTAGTGAGGAATGTGACAAATTATTCATTACACCTATCACACCCCCAAGCACTCTGCAGCCAATTATCCAGGATAGAAAAAAAAGACGAGTGCTCGCTTTGGCAGCATATATACTAAAATTGAAACAATACAGAGAAGATTTGCATGGCCCCTGTGCAAGGATGACACTCAAATTTGTGAAGCGTTCCATATTAAAAAAAATGAAAAGGAAGATGAGTTCTCAGTAGTACTGCTACAACTAGCAAGAACAGACTTCATTGAAGAAAAAAGTAGCGCTTCACTTAAACTCAGGCATACTAAGAGGTTTACCAGCTCCATGAAACCTTGGTAACATAACCATCTAGACAGGAGCGCTTCCAACCACCATCTATTCACTCACCCCATTAGCCCTGCTGGTCCCACGTGGATTCCCCCCATGACTGCCACCAAGCCTTACCCCACAACATGTTTTCCTGCGCTTCCTGTCCTGTTCCTCCCTTAGCCTTCCTGTTTCAGGCTCTGAAGAGCATTCCTTTGTGATCTTCCCCACCTAAAGCAGTCCTTTACCCCATGTTACCAATATCTTCATCCTGGTTTTATTTTCCATTTTTCACATTTTACATTGCGGGGGGGGGGCACACCCAATGATGCTCAGGGGTTACTCCTGACTATGTGCTCAGAAATTGCTCCTGGATTCGGGAACCAAGTAGAATGCTGGGGGATCGAACCGCAGTCCGCCGTAGGCTAGCATGGGCAGAGAAGCCTTACAGCTTGTGCCACTGCAAGCGCCACTCAGCCCCTGGATTTACATATTTTAATAAACTGAGCTTATCTTAGTGTGTGCCACATACTTGATTGTTGCAAAGTTAGTAATGGATGATGAAAGGAGAAATAAAGTTTTCAGGAGGGTCTTTTTATACTTTCTAACCTAAAATTCTACTAGAATAAGTCCACCTTGGACTTATTAGTATTAGGCAATGTCTGAAAATGTAAGGACTTTGGTCTCTGAAATTCTGAACAATATTCTAGACTGACATCTATGTGATCCACCCTACCTCCCCTTCTCCTGAATTTCCCATGGGACACATGTTGTGCTTGGCAAAACCATGCTTTTGTGTTTCTTCATTTTCTTCCAGATGACCTATTTCCTGGTTCTGAAGCACTCCTATTTTTTATATCTTTATTGAAGCACCATGGTTACAAACATGTGTGTAGTTGGGTTTCAGTTACAAAAAAAGAATACCCCATTCACCAATGCCCCCTATATCCCTCCTACCCACCCCCTGCCTATATAGATTCAAGACAGGCATTCTATTTCTCTCATTCATTACCATTGTCATGATAGTTGTTAGTATAGTTATTTCTCTAATTAAACTCACCACTCTTTGTAGTAAGCTTCATCATGGACAGATTCTTCCAGTCCTTACCTCTATTGTCTCTGGGTATTATTACAATAATATCTTTTCTTTTTTTCTTAAATCCCATAGATGTGTGAGACTATTCTGTGTCTAACTCTCTCCCTTTGATTCATTTCACTCACCATAATGGTTTCCATGTCTATCATGTGAATGAAAATTTCATGGCTTCATCTCTCCTGATGATTGCATAGTATTCTGTTGTGTATATGGACCACAGTTTCTTTAGCCACTCATCTCTTGTTAGGCATCTGAGTTTTTTCCAGATTCTATTGTATATAGCACTTCAATTAATTTAGGTGTGTAGAAGGCATTTTTGTATTGTGTTTTTGTGTTCTTAGTACAAAGCCCTAGTGGTATGGTTGGATCATATGGAAGCTCAATTTCTAGTGTTTTGAGGAATCTCCATATAGTTTTCCATAAAGGCTGGACTTCCTTTCTCTCCACATCCTCCAACACTAATTGCTCTTGTTCTTTGTGATGTGTGCCAGTCTCTATGGTTGAGATGGTACTTCATTGTTGTTTTGATTTGTATCTCCCTGGTGATTAATGATGTGGAGCATTTTTTATGTGTCTTTTGGTCATTTGTATATCTTATTTGAGGAATTGTCTGTTCATTTGTTTTTCCCATATTTTGATGGGGTTAGATGTTTTTTCTTGTTTAGTTCTGTCAGTACAAGGTATACCTTAGATAGTTGTTCCTTATCTGATGGGTACTAAGTGAATAGTTTCTCCCCTCAGCTCTTGAAATTTTTTTCCAACCATAATATCCTTCAAGGATTTTTTACTCTCTTTTACATAAAAAGTATTCTAGCTTTCAGTGATAGGGCTTTTGCCTTGCACACAGCTGACTCAGGACAGACCTCGGTTCAATTCCTGGCATTCCATATGGTCCTCCAAGCCAGGAGCAATTTCTGAGCACATAGCCAGAAGTAATCCCTGAGCATCATCAGGTGTGGTCAAAAAACAAACAAAAAAGTATTCTAGCTTTATTCTTCTTTGCATTAATCTATATATTTAGCTTTTATTCACTTAGTTTCTTGTTCCTAGACCCCCTTTAAGTGTAAAGTATAAATTAGACACTCCTTTATTTTTATTATTGTGTTCTCAGTGAATTACACATTGCTCCATGGCACTTGTTGACTATACAAAAGGAGTTAAAGTGCTATCTTCCAGTATATTTCAAAGAGAAAAATAATATATTTATTAAGCAATGTTTTTACAAAATGTTTGTAGTTTCAAGTTTGTTTTGTTTGTTTTTTGTTTTTAGCATGGATTTTTGTCAAGGGTTCATGATTCCTGAAGTATATACATTGTCTTCCATTTTGCAGAATCTGTCAGTCTGACTGCATTCAGCTTCTCACTACACTGTTCTAAAATTTATTTTCCTTGTGGTACCAAATGTGTCAAACCCAGGACAAATGCTCTATCTCTGAGCTATATATCTTTGGTCCCTATATTCTTCTTTAAGAAAATATATTGAGATATTCTGAAATGTTCATGGGATAGTCACATGGGAGGTATTATGAGCAGTGGGTTCTGGGTTCTCTGATCCTGGCCAAATATCATATCCTTCTATTCACTGTAGGGCCTGTAAATGAAGTAGGGGGAGATGGGAGCATAAAAGAACCCACTCCCATGCCTTGACAGTGTCCATTTATCTGGAGTTGATAAATGAAGCCCATTTATCATTTGAGTCCCTGAAGCATACTGCCACTTCCTCCAACCATTCTTTCTAAGTGTTTTGGGTTGTGGTTTATTAAGTGCTCTCTGCTTTCTGACTCTTTATTCTTCATTGCAATTCCTGGTCACTTAATATCTGGTTTTGCCTTTTTTTTATCCCTCATAAGTTTCTTTTTTTTTTTAATAATTTTATTCCTCTTCTAGGGTTTAATTGTGAGATAGAAGGTGAAAATAGTGTTTAGGATGTCATGCTAATCCAATATTCTCTCCAGTGTACAGATGCAGAAAATGAAGCTTAGTGAACATTTTAGGCTCCCTGGGAAGGAAATTTGGTGTTGCTGCTCTTTGTCATGATGCCCGTGAGTAGCTACTAGGTATTGTATGACACAACTGATAGTACAGAAGTTCTTACTTGATGTATCCATTATCGAGACTTCTTTAGCTTAAATTATTACCTATATAAAAATTTTAGTCCAAGAAAAATTAAACATGACTCTCTCATAATTATCACAAAGTGCTTCAATAACCTTGTATTTCCTGTGAAAGTATGCTCAATATATTTTATTTTAAGGTATGATACCTTTGGTGAGGATTAATATTTTTTACCTAAGCTTTTCACACTGACAGGCAAACTAATACATACTGTTTAAGTCCAGAAATTACCAATTTAGGAATTATTAATTTTCTATCTTTTATAATTATCCCATTATGGATTTTTCAAAATGGGTATTTTATTCTCAGTTTTTCATAATTAAAAATGATACAAGATAGGGGGTAACTAATAAGTCATTGTAATAAGCATTAATGGGATAATATTTTGTAGAACAATATAGAAAAATGCACCTGCAGTTTGAACAAGATCTCTAATCACCCTAGTTTTATTTTGGAACATTAATAGAAAAGATCATTTTGCTTTTCACACTTTTTCCCAATACCTTTTTCTTTTACTCCTATTCACTTTAACTCATTCCCTATTTCTCTTGCACTCAAAACTTTTATTGATGTAAAAGATGAGATGAACAAGATGAGAACAACTGATTTCCAAAATCAGTTATTAAACTTAAATTAATTGCTGCTGTTTCTAGGAAAATAAGAAAAAATCTTTTTATCTAAACTATTAAATGAGGCTTCCTGCCTTCCACACAGTAATATATTAGGAGAAATTGAATACAGGGAAGCTACTGAAGAAAGGGGAGCTACAGAAAATGTTTTCAGAGAAGAAATGGTGAAACTTATGGTGACTATTGAGAATGTAAGTCCTTGAACTGAGACTGATTGGGGGAAAAAATGAAAAGATTGTCTGCCTGAATAATAGAGTAACTAGCGACCTTGAACACAGAAGGAGTGGAGAAAAGGAGTGAAACAATGAAATCTTTTTAGAATAGAAAATAATACTCATAAGAGGCAATTTTTAAATGAAAGACAGACCGTTCTATAATAGAAAATATTGGGGGTCTGAACTACCTTGTAACTCATAGAGAGGGGCACCCCAGTGGCCTTGCCCAGAGGCCCATGCAAAAAGAAGGGAGAGAAGCTTGAAGATTATTAATTTCCTCAGAATGAAGCCAATATGACATAGCTAGCAAAGCTTGGCCAGGTTCTTACAAGATCTCTTTGAACAATGAAATCTAATGAATATGAAAAAAATAAACAAAAGTCAGAGTACATCTGGTTACACCAACAAGGTGTTGAGTTGTTTGCTCTTTCAAACAAAAATACCTCATTATTCTACCTTTCATAGACTTTGTAGTATTTTTCTTGATTAATAAAGATGTTTCCATTCAATTTCAGGCAAAAACAAGGAGCATAAAATATTGTAGAGCTTTGATGATAAAAAAGATGAATATTAAGTGATATAGAAAATAATATTTTTATTCAAGTAGAGTTTGGAAAACTATATTTTATTACTTTTGCCTGCCCAGCATATACCTCCCCCACTTTTAGTACACTCTCGCCTTGTTTAGGATACTCATCCTTCTCTTTGAGAAATTACTCCTTTTTGTAGAAGCTGGTAGATTGCCAGGAATAATTACTGTGCAGCAATTTCAACCCTTCTCTTTTCTCTAAATTGGTGTGATAGAGTTTATCTTACTCCACTGATCACAAGTTTCAAGTAAGTGACTTTACAAACTGCTTGTGTAAAAAGTTAAGTTCAACATGAATCACTTTGTTTTACTTCATATTTCTACATCTTTCTAAAAATTGAGAAAAAAAGAAAAATAGTGGGTGGGGTTCAGAGGGCTAAGTGCTCTCAGATGCATTGGGTGGAAAAAATGGTCAAATCTAAAAGTCAATGACAATAGAATCAAGAGACCCAAACTATAGCAAGCTAAACACAAACTGGACCTGTTACATTGGCAGACCAGGAAGTTAAGGGTGGGAGGTATGGGATACCTGCTTGGAACACTGGTGGTGGGAATGGCCCTAATTCACTGTCACTATATGCCTGAAATACAACTATGAAAGACTTATAATTCATAATGGTGTCAATAAAAAATTTACAAAATAAAAATTAAGTTCAATTTTTGCTTTCATTATTGAAAAATCTTATTGGTAATTTTGACGAATGAAATTACTGAAAAGTAAACATAATGAGTTTTTAATTCATTAGCGGGGCAGAGGTTTGGGAGATGGTTCAAAAGAGTGAATGGCATGACTAGAATATTCAAGATTTGGATTATCCCTGGCACTGCTGGTTCTCAGCACTGCTGGAAAGACCCCAAACAAACAGCAAACAAAATGGTAAAACAAAAAAATCCATGTTGGATATTTATATTTACATGACAAGAACTTCAAAGTGTGGTAAGAAGTGTATAAGAAATATAATTTAGGGACCAGAGTCATAGCATGGAGGTAGTGCATTTTCCTTGCATGCATAAGGACGTTGGTTCAAATCCTGGCATCCCATATGGTCCCCAGAGCCTGCCAGGAGCGATTTCTGAGCATAGAGCCAGATGTGACCCAAAAACCAAAAAAAAAAAAAATATGTAACTTAAAACCATATTGTAGAACCCTGGGGAGAAAGGGTTTGACAAGACAAAATTAAATAGATTGCTTATTTAAAACTATGGGCATGAGTCCATCAAAAGGTAACTTATAATTCTCATCTTCCAGCGATATAGGAAGACGTCTCATGTAAATGATTTTTACAACTTAACCTATTATTGTGTATATTTTCTCTCATATAGGTATGTTCTATTACTTGTTGCATAACAAGCTACCCTAAATTAAAGTAACTTAAGACAATATAATTTTTATAAATATATAAGGATTGAGAACTTAGGTAAATATTAGCTAGATCATTCTTCTATTGAAATATGTCATATAGAAAAAAAAGAAATATGTCATATAGGATCACCAAGTGGTAATTAGACTGACGTGATGTATTAAGGATAGCTTAACTCATTGTCAATAGCAGGTGCAGCATTAAGGCTGAGTCAGCTGGTTGCCTCTTCTTCTATCGAGAACCAGGGCCAGCTTCTATGTCTTCTCCGAAATAATTATCAGGAATCTCTATATTGTTTTACATAAAGGCTGGACTAGATGGCATTCCCACCAGCAGTAAATGAGAGTTCCTTTCTCTCCACATCCCATCAGCACTGATTGCACTTGTTCTTTGTGGTGCGTGCAGATCTCTGTGGTGTGAGATGGTACCTCATTGTTGTTTTGATTTGCATCTCCCTGATGATTAGTGATGTGGAGCATTTTTTTTTCATGTGCCTTTTGGCCTTTTGTATTTCTTCTTTGAGGAAGTGTCTGTTCATTTCTTCTCCTCATTTTTTGATGCGGTAGATGTTTCTTACTTGTTAAGTACTGTCAGTACCTTGTATATTTTCAATATTAGTGCCTTAACTGATGGGTATTGAATGAATAGTTTCTCTCTTTCAGTGGGTAACTTTTGTATCCAAGGCACTATTTCCTTTGAAGTGCAGAAGCTTCTCAGCTTAATATAGTCCCTTTTTGTTTATCGCTGCTTCCACTTGTTTGGAGAGTACTGTTTCTTCTAATATGCAGATTCCTCATAAAAATTGAGCTCCAATAGGATCAGCTATACTACTCCTAGGGATATACCTTAGGAACACAAAAATACAATACAAAAATCCCTTCCTCACACCTATATTCATTTCAGCATTATTTACAATAGCCAGACTCTGTAAACAACAAAGATGCCCTTCAACAGATGAATGACTAAAGAAACTGTGGTACATATACACAATGGAATATTATGCAGCCATCAGGAGAGATGAAGTCATGAAATTTTCTTATACATAGATGTACATGGAATCTATCATGCTGAGTGAAATAAGTCAGGGGGAGAAAGTTAGACAGAGAATAGTCTCACTCATCTATGAGTTTTAAGAAAAATTAAAGACATTTTTATAATAATGCCAAGAAACATTAGAGATGAAGACTGGAAGGACTGGCTCATAATATGAAGCTCCATACAAGGAGTGGTGAGTACAATTAGAGAAACAACTATACTGACAACTATAGTGGCAATGTCAATGAGTGAGAGAAGTAGCATGCCTTTCTCAAATACAGGCAGTGGGAAGGGAGATTGGGGGTATTGGTGATGAGAATGTTGCACTGGTGAAGTGGGGTGTTCTTTATATGACTGAAACCCAACTACAAGCATGTCTGTATCAAGGTGCTTAAATAATGATATTATTAAAAAATAATTATCAGGATTCTTCTTTGACAACTCAAATCTCGGGAGTAAGTGTTCCAATAAAAAATATAAAATCTGGGACCCGGAGAGATAGCACAGCGGCGTTTGCCTTGCAAACAGCCAATCCAGGACCAAAGGTGGCTGGTTCGAATCCCGGTGCCCCATATGGTTCTATATATATACATATATATATATATATATATATATATATATATATATATATATAAACTGCTACTCTTTGGAGGCCTGGGACATTTGTACAGAATACAAATAATAATGTTTAATATACATACATCCTGAAATTATGACCACAATTGAGCTAATTTTATACCCATTATGTCACAAAACTATTGTGTGCATGCAAGATAAAAATACTTAAAATATTATAGTGTTTAAATTAAAAACCTATTTTAAGATGAATACTTAAGATTTATTCTCTTAGCAAATTTAAAGTATCCTTATTTATTCACTATTAATGAAAGTCATTATGCTATACAATAGATCTCCATAACTTCTCACCAACTTATCACACAACTGAAACCTTGTACCCTTTGGCTAACATTTGCTTTTTTAACTTTGCTTAATTTTTATTATTGAAATTCTGTATATAATGACAGTTTCTTATGCACATACCAAACCCCTCACCAGTAGACCCACCTCCTTCCCCCAATTACCCTATTTTTCCTCAATATTAAACACCCCACCACCAACTCATTTGTGTGAATCATTGTCCCATTGTATTGCTTTTAACCCTTTGTTGCTATCTTTCTGGATTGGCGGGGATTGGGGTCCACACCCATATCTTGACTAATGTAAATATTGTACAATGAATTGCAGATGTTTCAAAATACTAACTTTACTTTCTGTAGAAATATATACTCAGAAGTATAACTGTGAAATCATATAGTAATTTTTAAAGTAAACATTTATCCAAAAAAGCTGTATGCACAATGCTATTCATTGCAGCAGTCAATACAATAGCTAAGAGTTGGAATCAACCTATATGTCCAACAATCAATGAGTGGATTGTGAAAACGTGGTACATATATACAATGGAATACTACATAGTTGTAAGGAATAATGCAACCATGCACTTTGCTTCAATGTGGATGGAACTAGATGATATTAAATGAAGTAAATGAAGTTAAATGAAGTAAGCCAAAAGAAGAAGAAATACAGGATGACCTGGGGGTTATTGAGAACACTTTTAGCTCCAGAGTATATTGAGAAAGGAAGAAATTGAGTGGAGGAGGAAAACGACAAATGTGAAATAACAGGAGCTAAAGGAACTCAAGTGCATTGGTAATAAGAAAGGACAGAACTAAATATCAAAACCACAGAGTCAACAACAATGAAATCATGAGAACAAAACGTTAACAACCAAACTTAAAAATGGGTCTGTGGGCCCGGAGAGATAGCACAGCGGTGTTTGCCTTGCAAGCAGCCGATCCAGGACCAAAGGTGGTTGGTTCGAATCCCGATGTCCCATATGGTCCCCTGTGCCTGCCAGGAGCTATTTCTGAGCAGCCAGCCAGGAGTAACCCCTGCGCACCGCCGGGTATGGCCCAAAAACAAACAAACAAAAAATAATAATAATAAAATAAAAAGAAAACAAAAAAGAAAAAATGGGTCTGTAACAATGGCAGGTTGGGGCAGGAGGTGATGGCATGGAATGGAGTCGGGGAACATCGGTGGAAGGAGGTTGACATTGGTAGTGGGATTGGTGCTGAAATATTGTATGTCTAAAACCCAACTATAGGGAGATAGCATGGAGGTAAAGCGTTTGCCTTTCATGCAAAAGGTCATTGGTTTGAATCCCAGTGCCCCATATGGTCCCCTGTGCCTGCCAGGAGCAATTTCTGAGCATGGAGCCAGGAGTAACCCCTGAGCACTGCCGGGTGTGACCCCCCCAAAAAATAAATAAAACCCAACTATAAATAGCTTTGTAAATCATAATAAAATAAAAATAAATAAATTTAAATTTAAAAATTAATTGAGTTTTTGAGGAACCCTCCCCCAATTCTGCTTACTATAATGACTATAGAGTTCATTCTGTTTTGAATTTTAATCAATTAGATTTCATGTTAGGATAATAAAAATGTTCTGAAATCAGATTGTGGTTAAGAGTACACAAATTTGTGACCATACTAAAATGTATTAAAGTTTATTTTTTCTGAACAAAGTTAAAAAAAGACTACATGTCTTTAAGTGTCTATTTGTGATGTCTAAAGTTTTGTGTTTCACTTTTCTCATCTGTTGTCAAGTTCTTTGAATGTTTGTTTTCTTTATTAACTGCCCTAAAAGTGAAGAAAATATTAATGCATTGCTAAACAATTATTGTTTAAATTAAATATTAATTTTGTATAATTTGTGTACCTAGTTACTTCTTATCTGTGCTAGAGCTACAACTAATGTATATTTGTAAGATAAATAATTATTAGTGAAACCAATCTCTAGTCTTATTTTATGGAATAACCTTTTATTATATCTGAGGTAATAGGTGTACTACAGTGCTTAAACTTATTATTTTGATGTACAAAGTTATTAAAAAAAAACATCATATCACTGTAGTACTCATGACCTTCCATTCCACTCCCTATGTCACCTCTAATCCAATGTTCCTTTCCCTTTCACCAGTTCTCCACTGCTTGTTAATTGATAATTATGTTTTTGATATATGACATTACCTCACTTAACCTCCAAGGTTCTCCAGATCCTCCACCTATGTACCATGTTGATTCTAGTTTGTCTCACCTTTCTACCCCTCTCCGTCACTCCAGCCTGGCAATCTTGGTCTATAACCCAGTGCCCAAGACTTATTATCAATTGATGCTGTCCATATACCCTTGATTTATGGCTCTATGTATCACAGAAGTATGAGTTCATTCAGTATTTTCTCTGCCTCTAGTTGTTTCATTCAGTATGAAACCCTCCAATTAGATATGAAATTGCTCTTTTTTGGTAGCTAACCTTCCTGATGATCTAATTTTGCTCATATTTAGCATTGTTCTCATTTTTAACTATGGGGTTTCTTTTGTTTTCACTGAAAAGATTTATGTTTTGCTTTCCTTTCAGTTATCTAAGATAATGCCCACCTAGGGTTACTTTGAAATAGTTCTCAATTTAAAATATTTGAATTTGACCAAGTAGTTTGAATTTAGGCCAAAATTTTTAGTTGCAAACTCTTGAGGGTGATAATCCACTTTTACTTCTGTGTTTGCTCACTGATGTCAATAAGTTCTATTACAAAATTTTAAATATCATGAAATTTACTTCGATATTGTATGAATTTAACAAAAAATTCTAATGATGAGCATCTGAAAAATGAAGTCATTCTAATCATACTGCTATTTATTTATCAAGTACTCTATATAAATTTTTTAGAAAGAAGAAAAAATTTTGATTAGGAAGTTACAAATCATATAAAACTGAGTAAGGGGGAAATAGGCATAGAAAGAAGGTTCAATTTTTATTCCTTTTGATTTTATGTAGTTCTAAAGGCTCTTTTCAATGTCCTCCATCTGGAACATTGTTCTACTTTTGGTGACATGTCAAATACACCTTGATTTAATTAAGAATTTTGCTGCTCCATCAGGAGAGATGAAGTCATGAAATTTTCCTATACATGAATGGACATGGAATCTATTATGCTGAGTGAAATAAGTCAGAGGGACAGAGACAGACATAGAATAGACTCACTCAACTATGGGTTTTAAGAAAAATAAAAAACATTTTTACAATAATTCCCAGAGACAAAAGGGAGGAGGGCTGAAAGGTTCAGCTCATGACATACTGAAGCTCACCACAAAGAGTGATGAGTGCAGTTAGAGAAATAACTACATTGAGAACTATCATAAAAATGTGAATGGATGAAGGAAGTAGAAAGCCTGTCTATAGTACATGTGGGGGTGAGGTGGGGAAGAGGAAGAATCGGTAAGTTGATGATGGGAATATTGCACTGGTGAAGGTGTGGGGGGTGTTCTTTACATGACTAAAACCCAACTACAGTCATATTTGTAATAAAGGTGTTGAAACAAAGATATTAATTTAAAAAAAAAGAATCTTGCCTCTGGTAAAAGAGCCAAATGAGGAACAAGAGTGAAATAGTTTGAATTTCACTGTTTTGACAAGCTTCATTTGACTGAATTTGTTATTATTGTAGCAACATTTAAAGTAAATTTTAATTTTAGCCCTTTTTTTTCTTTGGACTTTTAGCAAATGATAAAATAGTTGTAATCCGGGGCCCGGGAGATAGCATGGAGGTAAGGCGTTTGCCTTTCATGCAAAAGGTCATCGGTTCGAATCCCG
>PVKC010003969.1:0-37058 GCA_004027635.1 Crocidura indochinensis
AAGGATTATCATGAGAGATACATAATTTTTAAAAAATAATGCAAACATACAAAGATTAAACTTTCTGACGTAAATTAAATATAGAGAGAAATGTTGATGATAATAATCCCAATGTCCTGTAATCTTCCTACCCTCACCTCCATTTTCAAAGTTTCAGAGGGTAGCAGTTGGCAAATTTAATAAATATTTGTTATTTAGTAAAATTTATTTATAAGATAGTAACAAAGCATGTTAAGAATGTCAAAATCTTATGAAGGGCTGAATAGCAAACCTCAGAGCTCACCAACATAAAGTTTATAAACCCCAAATTGTTGAATGTGCCATTCAGTGGATTAACATGCTTATTTATTGTGTGCCTTGGATAAAACGAGACTCTCACACATGTGACATATACACTCTACCAAGAAGTCATATATCAGAGTCCATTGAAGTGTAGTGAATTAGGCTGTCTTATTAGGCAAATAAGTACAACAAACTTTATTTGATTAAAATGTTCATTTATTTACTTAAATAATTTAACAATATTGAATGACCCTAAAAGAAAGGAAAAAAAAGATGAGAGACAAATGCCAATTAACTCAAAGTAATCAGACACAAATTATGAATAAAATAGTTATAATAAATACAACCAAGAAATTCCACAAGAATAGCTTTCCATATAATTTAAGGTACAGATGAATTCTTGAAATGAAAATCAGTAACTGAAATAAGAAATAAAATGTTTGAAGTTATTGTTATCTTAGTCAAAGTTGATGGTAAGATTATTGAACTACAAGACAGATTATGAAAAAAATAATATATATAATAAATAATATATATAAGTATATATAATATATAATTAAACATGGAGAGGATAAAAGCAAACCTCTGCCACACAAATGTCCCAGCTTCAGAAGCTTTACAACTGATATCTGAAGAGACTCCAAGTCAATAAAATGCCATGTACACTGGTCTTTGGGCTGAAATTTCTAGGGCCTCTTCAGGATAAGGGTGGGCTAAGAAGCATCCCAATATTAAAGATCTTGGAATTTGTAGAGCACATGGTTGACTGTAACTCTGCAATTCCACAATACTAACAGTGCAGTAAGTGTGCAGCAAATTAGGTGGGCGAAACTCAGATAGAAGTCCCTAAGCTCAGTAAGTGAAAACAGTATCACAAATGATTAAATTAGATACAAATGACTCAACAAAATCTCAATGACTTTAATAGACCATTGAGAGGTAGAACATTTTTCACTCATGTTCTTTTACAAAACTATTTTGGATTATTTTAATTACCATTTAATTATAATAGGAAATATAAAATAAATTATTGTATGCCTCCTAAGGGTCCAGGCTCAGAGAGATCAGAGAGTGGGTAAGAAACTGGGTATAATGGTAAAGGAAAGGTCAAACTGATGTTTGAATTGGTACAGCAAAAATATTAAATTCCTGAAACTACTGCAATATGAAAGCTTTGTAAGCAATGGTGTTTAAATATAGAAAAATATGTATAAAATAAATCATAACAAGATGCAAATTCTGATAGTTGCCAGAAGTAATAGGGTGGTTGGGAGGAATTAGTAGAGATCTTCTTGATAGTTGAGATATCAATGAAACTCTGGTGAAGTACATAATGAATTCTAAACACATAGAGAAGGGTTAAACTATACTTTTTATTTTTTATATATTTATTTAGTTTTTGGGTCACACCCGGCGGTGCTCAGGGGTTACTCCTGGCTGTCTGCTCAGAAATAACTCCTGGCAGGCACGGGGGACCATATGGGACACCAGGAGAGATTTGAACCAACCACCTTTGGTCCTGGATCGGCTGCTTACAAGCAAACACAGCTGTGCTATCTCTCCGGGCCCTAAACTATACTTTTTAAATTCTAAAACATTTCAAACTAAAAATGAAGCGATTTTAAAAATAGTTAAAAATTATGAAATAGAAATATTTTGAAATATATATGAAATAACAAAGGATATTTAACATGGAAAAGGGTATTCCATTTTGGAATTGACCATATGCTAACCTGGAGTATATAAATCCTTGTGTTCCCTACAGGTACTAATCGCCCCCCTACTACCACCAATCTCTCACGTCTTTCTTTCAAACTAACAAAATACCATAATTTTATTTTAAAAAACAATAATAAAATTGTAGTGTCAAGCCACCATACACAACTATTATCCATTTTCTATAGAGTAATTTACTATAGAGTAATAGTACTGAATTTTAACAAATAAAGAAAATTTCTATCTACTAAAAAATCATTATGTAGAGTCAATGTTCTGTAAAATTCAAATAAAATAAATCTAGAGGAAAAAAAAACACAAGAACCAGTTACAGGAAAACAATAAGTATAAACAGCAAATATTATAAAATAACCCAGAAACTAATTATACAAACAATAAGACAAACAATAAGAGAAGTTCCAAAAGATAAAGACAATATATAAAAATATAGTTTTTTAAATGGTGAAATAAAAGTAGCATTCAGGCAAAAAGAGTCTGTACATTATGCAATATTATTTAAAAATAAATGTGAAATAATGACATCTTACGACAATCAAATGTAAACATTAATAAGGAATTGCAAAGAGATTTCCTGAGAGAAAAACTGATCCAGTGAAAGTATATAAATATTATATATACATTTAATATATCAAAAATTGATGGTAATAAAAATATAATAATTAAACTTATGAAATGCATTAACTAAATATAGGACTAGAGGGAGATAAATACATTATAATGAGTATTTTTTAGGAAGGAGGAGTTTTAAATGTAATTATCTAAATGCTGTCTCAAAAAGCATTTTTATTTCTTTTTGGTGGAGGGTTAACACCCTGTGGTGCTCAGAATTTACTCTGGCTCTCAGTTCAATGATTGCTCCTTGAGACATCCTGGGGACCATAATGTCTGCTGGAGATAGAACTCAGATCTCCAAGGCATGTGCCTTACCAACTGTACTATTACTCTGGCCATCAAAATGTAATTTTAAAATTTATTTTTAAATATTATTTTAAAGTGCAATAGTAGCTTCTTTCTCATGTACATCATATGGACATATAATTTCACTTAATAGAAGTTCTTTTTGCTTGCCGATATATATTTTTCTAATTTCCTTAAGAATTTTATTGCACTGGTGATGGGTGGTGTTCTTTACATGACTGAAACCCAAACACAATCATGTATGTAATCAAGGTATTTGAATAAAATATATATAAAAATAATTTTATTGGAATTTTGAAAGGAATTTCATACATCAATATTTTACTTTAGATAATAGTATGTCATTTTAGGGTCCAGTGTGATAGCCCAGTAGGTAGGATGTTTGCATTACATGAGGCCCATCCAACTTCAATCCCAGCAACTCATATGGTCCCCTGAGCTTGCCAGGAGTGATTTCTGAGCATGAAGCCTGAAGTAACCCCTGAGCACCACCGGGTGTGGCCCAAACAAAAACACAAACAAAAATAATGCAAAGAATATAGGATGCTAGTGAAGAGGATTTAGTCCCCACTAGGAGGTGAAAAGATCAAGGTAAAATTATTGATATGGATGTTGGAGGACAGGATGAAAATACACGATTGGGTCAACACTGAATTTATTATAATTATAGTTTTTAAGTTTTGTGTCTTGATAATGTTTTTGTGTCACTTAGATGACACAAAATTAAGCAAGTGGAAGGAGAAAGAAGCTGCTAAACAACAATTACGAATCGAGTATTTCCTAGGTATGTGGTGATGAGCAGCATATAGAACATCCCTGGTTCTCTTATTCACACAATAGAATAGTATGGAATACAGTGGAATTGAATGTAGTTAGTGTTGTTAAGTACCAAAACAATGCATTAAAAAGTGGTTACTACAGTTTGAACACATATTAGTCAACTTTTTAGTTAAAGATCAATACATATTTGTTAAATTTCTGAATGAATATAGTCAAGTGGGGGTAGAAAGGAAAGAGCAAAAAAACAGAGAAGTCAATATGCCACTGGAAATGAATGAGAGCAGTGCAATGTAAAGAGATGACTGAAAGATATCAATACACAAAAGAATTCTATAAAAATAAACTGGAAACTGGAAACCAGAATATTTTGTGATCACAGAAAGTTTACCACAATATGAATAAACATATTTTAATCTTTTCCTTTTTATAGATTTTGAGCTCTACCAAAATCCAGAAAAACTTCATAAACAAGGAACTTATGACATAAAAACATTTAAAATATCTCAGATAAAGCAGTTGCATCTTAGTAACAGTCCCCTAATATGAAAGACAATTTTGATCATTTAAATGTATTTGCATTATGTTAGACCAGCATATTTTAGTTATCTTCCTAGCTTACATTTGAATTGTTCAGGCTAAAAATGCCAAATTCAAACCATTTGTTCTAATTCTACTTTATTATGTCTGGGCTCCTCTTTTGGGGCAAAAACAATCAAGAGCAAACATGTTTCCTACATAGTACTATTATAGAAATTAGTAAAAGCAGCTTGAATTGCTCCAAAAATTCTTCTCTGTCATAAGGATTATTTTGAGCCATTTTATCTTAGAATAAAACAAACAAGAAGTCTTTTTAGAAAAGTAGAACTTACCTATTTTAATAGGTAATAAAATTAATGAAATCTCTATTAGTAAGAGAACAAGAGTATCTCCATCTCTCTATCAGAAAGAAGGTCACGGAGAATTAGCAGAAAATCTTATTATGTAGAAGGCACATGCTATAAATCTGTATTACTATTTACTCCTGATTTTTCTTTCTTGGTTGCTTCACAGAACTGCCTTCACTACTCCTTACCATATTTCTCTTAACTTAAATTGAAGGTTATATTTCAGCACTGGTGGTCTGAGTCTTTTGGTTGTAGTACTTTGTTTTTCTGAATATCCCTAAGCATATGTGAGATATACAGGTTTCATTAGTAAACAGTATGAAGTACAGTGATGGTAAGATTTCTAACCTCTAGTTAGTTGAATGATTATGTTCAGCTGGTCTTACTGGATAGTATAATTTAACAGTTTTCTTCCCAGAAAAATGGAATTATATTCAACAATCTAAAAATTATTTAAAAATTTTCTTCCCAGAAAAATGGAATTATATTTAACAATCTAAAAATTATTTAAAATTATTTATCATGCAGAATTCAAAAATAATTTCTGATTTTTCTATGCCCCTAATTATTTTGACATTTTCCCTTTGTTTTCTTCTTTCAGGGTTATCTCTCGAATACTAAACCTTATACTAGTTAAAAATTTAGACTTGAATGTGTGACTCTGCATTCATATATATTTAAAATTTAAACTTTTTCCTCCAAAATAAATTAGCTTCAAAGTTTTTTTTCCATTTTGTGCAATATTACACCCCAAATTAAAGATAAACAAATAATATAAATGTTGTGATATTCCAGTTCATGAATGTCAAAATAAATTGGAAAAATTAAGTAGAAATCATATAGACAACATTTATGCCTTCAAGATTTTCATATTCTGAAAACTAGCTATACTGAACAACATTTATTAATCATCTAAACTTACTTAATAACTGCTAAATATTATTTTATTTAAAATAATGATATTTTCATTGTACAAAGTGATTGGATCAAATTCAAATGTTACGAACAAATATTCTAAGGTGAGAATGAGCACACATTTATTATAGTTTAATGGACAGATTATAGCCTGGCTGAACCAAGGTGCTTAAACTAGGGCACTATAAAGTCTAAGTAAAGCAATTACTAAAAGATATTGCAACTTCAAAAAGATACCCATAACTCTTTCCTGGGGTATCTTTACAATTTCATCTGGGAGGGGGACTTGCTAAATTTTCTCCAATTCATTTTAAAATTAAACACTCAGGAGCATTCTTTAACAACTTTTGGGTCAGTCCAAAACACCTCTGTTACAGAGATTAATACTCTTTGATTCTGAGCCAAAAACATGGCTTTCAGATGTTGCAATTACCTGTTCAGCTTCTTGGGGGCAATTATTTGAAAGGAGTAAATTCTCTGGCTACAATTGCCTCTGTGGGAGACACAGTAATTGCCATTCATCAGGGTAGCAACCTGCTGAGGGCATCAATTCATAAACTGTGAACCATCAATAAACTGGAACCTGGGCTCCTGGTGCCAACATTCTTTACACAATGAAATATTATTACTGGAAATTAAGTAAACAATGAGCCAACCAGGAAAAGGAAGATAGTCAATGACCACCTTAACACCGTCATCCTCACATGTCCTGATTCTTTTCTACAGGAGAAACATCTTGTGTAAAAGTCCTTTTGCACCTTTAGGATCCAAATAATAATTGCAAATAGAAGATGTCATAGAGGACATTTTTGTTTGTTTTGGGGCCACACCCGCTGACGCTCAGGGGTTACGCCTGCTATGTGCTCAGAAATCACTCCTGGCTTGGGGAACCATATGGGACACTGGGAGATGAACTGAGGTCCGTCCTGGGTCAGCCTTGTACAAGGCAAACGCCCTACTACTGCGCTATCACTCTGGCCTCAACTATAAATATTTTTTTTATAAATTATGGAGCTTTAAGTAAAAGATTAAAAGAAATAAAAATACAGAAAAATAAGATTTTGCATTTTAAATAAGTTTATTCATTACTTATAATCCTCTAAAAGAAAACCCTCAACCTCTACCTGTTGAATGTAATTAGAAACAAATGTGTCACATAACTGGCAAACAACAGTGACTCTCATAAGAAGCATGTTTTTACTTGCCAAAGGAACAGACACAGTTCTCTACAACAAAATAAACAACTTTCTATTCTCTCAATGATTTGTCACTAGAATAGTTGGAAGAATTTAAAGAAAATGAGCAAGAACACTTAATTAGATTAGGCGGCAATTCTTTTATAATAAAAATTTGAATATAATTCAAAAATTTAATATATTTAAAATATATTAAAAATCTGAAATAATTCAAAATATAATCTGAATTTTGTGATAACTTATATGTAAATTAATTTCATTACCTTTTCACTCCCAACAAAATAAAGATGACTCCTAATTCAGTGTTTTGTTTTCTAAAGTACAGCAATTTGTGACAATAGCTTTTCCACTATTTTGATTAAGAGACTTTTGTGTCTTATGTATGTAATGTTGACTCCTTCTACTCATTCAAAATTAAATATTTGGGGTGAAAGAAATTATATATGGGATTAAGATGTTTATCTTGTATGCAGCAGATCCTGGCTCAGCTCTGGGCATTTGGTCACCCATGACTGCCAAGAATAAATTCTGAGCACAGATTGGGAGTAAATTCTGAGTACTGCTAGATATTGCTCCAGCAAAAAGAAAAGTAAAAAGAAAAAAGAAGAAAAAAAAAGTCAAGAACTTTGTGGTCTAGTTATTTCTTTTTATATTATATTTCTTTAATGTTCCCAGGATATTGTGATACTCACCCATGTCCACAAATAATAATGCAGAATAAGGATTAAAATTACAACTAGAAGCCAAACCATCCTGAAACCAAGAAGAGAATCAGTATAAAAAATGAACTGTGACTGCAGGATGAAAGACATAAAAAGAGTGTTTTGAAAAAATAAAATTATCAATGAATCGAACAATTTCGAAGATGATTCTATTTCTTAACTTCCTCTAACTTGAGTTAATTTTTTGTTGAAACTTTTTAAAGTTATTTAAGTTCAAAGAAAGAGAGTGCTTAGGTGGAAAAATATTATTTAAATAATAATTTTCCCAGTGTCATTCACAATATATAACAAGATTTGACCTGTTACTCAGAGATGTGTAGATATATAGCAAGAAACATGGATCAAAGATAAAAAAAAAAAAACACAAAAAATAGCTTCAAATAGAATTCTGGGGGAAAGTCTTATGGTAGTCCTGTTACCTGCTGAGGCCACTGTTGTTGTCACAGTTGCCATTGGTGAAGATTTGTATTTTCTTAACAACAGCTGGTTTATTAAGCTTTATTGTACGTGTCAAGGAATTTACTATTGAACTAGAATGTAGTTTCTTTACATCACAAAGCATTGAAGTAAATGGTCTCTCAATGTTGTTTATTTCTACATGATTACCTAAAGACAAAGAATAGTCATTTCTTAGCCCATTTACAATACAAACAGCCTCTTGTGATTGCCATAGATCACCACAGAAGTTTTTCATTGCATCATCATTTGATTCATCTAGTTAATCCCTAACTGCTCTAACAGTTTTTAATGCAATATAATCTTTGTTTCCTTCAGATGTCAATTGTTTTCACTATTAAAATGTACAAGAATAATTTTACTTTTGCCCTTTATACTTAATGAACATATTTCAGTGGCTTCATTTCTAAAAAATATACAGTTCTAGCAGTAAATTACTGTTTTTGGAAACTTGATGCTTACAGACAAAATCTTGGAGAAATAACAACCTATCTGTGCATTAATACTTCCTTTTTAAAATAAGTAATGGATTTTATAGCAAATTTGGGGACTATCATATATAAAGTCTATGACAACATATAATGATATATTGAAATGCACAAGAATATTTGTGATGTAGCTCAAAGGACTAGAATATATACCTGGTTCTTGGAGGCACTGACTTTGACCTCTCAACTGTAAGGCACTCCAAGTACCACTAGGGAAACTCTGGAGTTACCCAGTAACTCTGAATAAATAGCACCACATTGAAAATCAAAAATGACCTCACTCCCCCTGAGTACTGCTTATAAATTCTAAGGAAGTAAATAAGTAGTTAACTGTCTAGTCAGAGAGGTAAAAAAAAAAAAAAGCAAGTAAAAAGAATAGCAAAGTTACATGATGTACAAACACCACTAGTGTAGTGATTGTGTTTTGCAATTAATATGAAGATTCATTTCTCTTGCCAGGAAGAGGATGGGTCACACCCAATGATATTCAAGGGTTACTCCTAGCTCTGCATGCAGGAATTGCAGGAATTACTCCTAAAGGTGCTGAAATAGAAGGGAAGGGTGCAGTGGGAAGGATAAGTAGGTGGTGAGATGAGGACTTAGCTTAGGTCAGTGTGTGCAACCCTATCTACCGTAAAATCTCTCCAGGCATCCTTTATCTGTTTTCTTACATAACTTTTGACTGTTTTGTTTTGTATTGTTTCTCATGTGGCAAAGTTGTATTATATAATACTAAGCAAGAGTGCGAAGAAATTATTAAAAGGCAGAAAGCATACTGTAACCATACCTCCATTATTAACTTACTAGAATTTACCATATTTTTCTTTATGACTCATTGTGTTTGTAAATATTGTGCTGATTATGAAAGAAAAGACTTTATATCCTATTGAGCTCTGAATCTCTACTATAAAATGTTGCTTATTTATAGAAACCAATTAGAATAACTAACTCCCCATGTCACATAAAAGTTAGAATCCTAGTATATTTTTATACAAGGTACTGACAGAACTTAACAAGTAATAAAACATTTAACCCTATCAAAACATGGAAAGAAGAATTGAACAGACACTTCCACAAAGAAGAAATACAAATGGCCAAAAGACACATGAAAAAAATGCTACACATCACTTATCATAAGGGAGATGCAAATCAAAACAAGGATGAAATACCATCTCACCACAGAGACAGAGACTGACACACATCACAAAAAAAAAAAAAAAAAGAAGAACATTCAGTGCTGGCGGGGATATGGAGAGAAAGAAACAGTTATTCACTACTGGTAGGAATGCCATCTAGTCCAACCTTTATAGAAAACAAAACGGAGATTCCTCAAAAAAATGGAAATTGAACTCCCATATGATCCAGCTATACCTAGGGATATACACTAGAAGCCCAAAAATACAATTAAAAATTTCCTTCTTCACATCTATATTCATTGCAGCACTGTTTACAATAGTCAAACTCTGGAAACAACCAAGATGCCCTTCAACAAATGAATGACTAAAAACTGTGGTACATATATACTATAGAATATTATGCAGCTGTCAGGAGAGATGAAGTCATGAAATTTTCCTATACGTGGATGTATATGGAATCTATTATGCTGAGTGAAATAAGTCAGAGAGAGAGATAGACACAAAATATCTCACTCATCTATGGGTTTTAAGAAAAATTAAGGACATTATTGTAATAATGTTCAAAGACAATAGAAAATAGGGCTGGAAGGACTGGCTCACAATATGAAGCTCGGCACAGAGAGTAATGAGGGAAGTTAGGGAAATGACTACACTAACAATTATCATGGCTATCTTAATGAGTCAGAGATCTAAAATGCCTGTCTTGAATTTAGGTAGGGATTGGGAAGGAGGGGGTGGGAATGTTGCACTGGTGAAGGGGGGGTGTTCTGTTTATGATTAAAACCCAACTACAATCATGTTTGTAATCATGGTACTTAAATAAAGATTTTATATTAAAAAAAGTTAAAATCCTGAGGAAAATTAGTTCTCACATATTTTGCCACAATTGTTGAAAGATTCATTCTATTGTTTTATCAAGTGCTTGGAATATGAGTTGGAGTTGCCAACAGTCATTTTACTGTCACCTAAAGAATGTTTGAAAAGAAAACAGAACAGATTAGAAAATCCAAAGACAAAACAGAGAATACCAAAAAAATTAGAATACTAGATTTATCAAAGTTTTATCCACCACATGGTCTTCCAGACAGTGAGCAAATATATACCATTTTATTTAAAACAAGCTGGTATCATGATGCTATTACTGAAAAAAATTTTGGTAAAAATTAGTCTTGGATCAGAGAGATAGTACAGTGGATTGGGCATTTGTTTTGTATGTGGCAACCGTAATTTGATTCCTAGTAAATCATATGGTTCTTTGAACTTCAGTAATCCCTAAGCACAGAGATAGAAGTAAGCCTGAGCACACTGAGTGCTAACCAAAAAGATAAATCTTGTTAAACTATAGTTTCAGTAATTGAAGTTATTAATATGTGAAACAATCATCATTTTACTTTAATTCTCAAATTGTCATTAACAAAAATTGAAAAGTTTACAAAGAACTTCTTTTGTTACATTAAATCCAAATTGCAACCTAGCTATCAAGAAAAATATGGCTAAGGGTGCATATGTGAAGCCTTACATGGGGTTGATTTGAATTCTATTCCTGGCACCACATATGGTATCCTTCATATCACTTAGGAGTGATTCATGAGCATAAAGCCTGCACTTTCCACTGAATCTACTGGATTTGGCCAATTGATTAACTGATTAAATAAATAAATAAATACAATTAAACTTGGTTATACCTCTTCAGGATTTCAGAAGTATCTTCAATAATTTAACCCATTATCTGAGACAACAAAAGTAAGCAGGGCAGCAGTGCACACAAGTAGATAAACTACATAAAATCTTCGGTGATGCCTTTTCTTTCTATTTTAGAGTAATTGAACTTCATAAAAAGTATTTTGGGTGAATTATCTTTTTAAAAATTTTTGAAATGCCCAAGAATGACATTATATGCCATCTTTTAAGGTGATGTTGATCTTAAAGTAGTTATGTAGTTCTGACACTTTTACATGAATATCTTGATTACTCTTTCATTTTCTTGATTTTAACTGAACAATTAATGTTTCATATTTTTCTCATGCTTCTGTCTTGTAAAATTGTATCGATAATTTTCTGATTTCTTCTATATTCTTCAATTTAGAGTCATAAATTGTAGTTTTGTGAATCTTTGTGCTTCTGAAGAATTCCTTCTTGTTTCTTATGTAACCTCAAAGTCTCATAAATATCTGATTTATAACATGTCGCACCAGTGAAAATGGCATATATCAAAAATACTATGAACAATCTAAGTTTGTAGAAATGTAGTAAAAAGGAACTCTAATTCTTTGCTGTTAGGAATGTTGTCTGGTTCAACCCCTCTGGAAAATGGTATGTAAAGATCTCAAGAAACTCAAAATTGAGCTGTCATATGACCGAGCAATTCCATATTTGGCTAGCTATCTACAGGACAGAAAAACATTCATTTAAAGGGATGTATGCATACCATAATTCATCTCAGTACACAGTACAATAGCTAAGATTTGGAATCAACCTAGATGATCAACAACAGATGAGTGAATCAAGAAGTTGTGATACATATTCACAATGGGATACTACATAGCTGTAAGGATTAATTCAATCATGCAATTTGTTGCAATATAGATGGAATATCATGTTAAGTGAAGTAAGTCAGAAGGATAAATATATGATCTTAATAATAACTGCAGGAGGGAAAGCAATGCTTTAAATGGGGGCTACCTAGAACAGTCTTGACATCAGAGTATTTTGAGAAGGAAAAAAAAAGTAGAGGGGCAAAAAGACATATCTGAAATAACAGAGGATGGGGTCAATGGGATACACATATATTGGTCGTGTAAAGCAAAAACAGAACTAAATATATGAACCATAGGGCAACAGCACTTAGATAATAAGATCTAAAATTTAACAAATAAACTGAAGATGGTTGATGGGGGGCAGTGGGTGATATGGATGTACTCTGGCTAAAATATTGGTGAAGAAAAGTTGATATACTGGTGGGATTGTTATTGTAACATTGTATATCTAAAGCTCAACTATGAATAACTGTAAATCATATTTTAAATAAAAAACTGAAAAGTTCAATTTTATTAAGGATTTATTTCAGGGGGCACACCTGTTTGATACTCAGGGGTTACTCCTGGCTAAGCATTCAGAAATTGCCCCTGGTTTGGGAGAACCATATGGGAAGCCGGGGGATCGAACCGTGGTCCTTCCTTGGCTAGCGCTTGCAAGGCAGACACCTTACCTCTAACGCCACCTCACCTGAAAGAAAGAAAGAAATTCTTGAACTCATATTCTTCCATGGTTAAACCAGAATGATCTAGCATGTATAAATAGACTCATAACTACTGAAGAAATTAAAATCGTAATCAAATATTTTCCCAAAAACAAAAGCTCAGGCCCAGGTTGATTCACTAATGAATTCTTTCAAATCTTTCAAGAAGAGCATACTGTTCAAATTCAATTCAAATTTCTTTTCAAATACTTCCATGAAATTGAAGAATCAAAAGCACTCCCAAATAGTTTTAATGAAGCTACCATCACCTTGATTCCAAAACCAGACAGAGCTGCTGCAAAAAATAAAAACTACAGACCAACACAGATGCAAAGATCCCCAACAAAACCCTGGCAAATAGAATCCATCAAGGAGGTCATACACCATGTCCAAGAATGTTTCATTCCAGGAATGCAAGGATGGCTTAATATATGTAAATCAATCAACATAATACGCCATATCAACCAAAAAAGAAAAACAAAAACCATATGATCATATCAATAAATACAGAGAAAACATTCGATAAGGTCCAACACCCATTCTTGATAAAAACTCTCATCAAGATGGGAATAGATGGAACATTTCTCAATTTAATCAAGGTCATATATCACAAGTCAATAGCAAATATTATTCTCTTAGATAAACTAAAAGCCTTTCCTCTAAAATCTGATTCAAGGCTGCCCTCTCTTGCTACTCCTATTCAACATAGTGCTCCAAGTTCTTGCCACAATAAAAAAGATATCAAGCGCATCCAGATAAGAAAGGAAGAAGTCAAGCTCTCACTGTTTGCAGATGACATGATACTATACTCAGAGAACCCCAGAGACTCTACCAAGAAGCTTCAAGAAACCATAGATTCATATAGTAAATTGGTAGGCTACAAAATTAACAGGCAAAAACATCAATGGTCTCCTCATACACCAATAGAGCAGAAATTGACATTAAAACAATCCCATTTACATGATTGTCACACAAACTCAAATACTTTGGAGTCAACTTAAATCAAAAGGTGAAGGACATATACAAAGAAAACTACAAATCCCTGCTTCAAGACATAAAAAAGGACACAATGAAATGGAGACAAATATCCTGCTCATGGGTTGGGAGGATTAAAATAAGTAAAATGGCAACACTCCCCAAAGCATTGCTCAAATTTAATACACTTCCTTTAAGGATATCCATGACATTATTCAAAGAAGTGGATCAAACACTCCTGAATTTCATTTGGAACAATAAACACCTGCAATTATCTATAGTAACCTTTAGGAAAAGAGATATGGGGGGCATCGCTTTTCCCACCTTTAAATTGTACTATAATTTAAAAGTCATTAAAACAGCATGGTACTGGAATAAAGGCAGACCCTCAGATGAGTGGAATAGACTTGAGTATTCAGAGAATGTTCCCTAACATACAATCAATTAATCTTTGATAAAGGAGCAAGAAATGCAAAATGGAGCAAGAAAAGCCTCTTCAAAAAGTGCAGTTGAGACAACTGGTCAGCCAAATACAAACAAACAAAAAACTCAGGCCTACGTTTAATACCGTGCACAATGGTCAAATCCAGATGGATTAAAGACCTTGATATCAGACTCGAAACCATATGATTTATAAAACAAAATGTAGGTAAAACACTTTATTGAAACTAAAGGTATCTTTAAGGAGGAAACAGTACTCTTCAAAAAATGGTAGCAGAGATAGACAGATGGGACTATATTAAGCTCAGAAGTTTCTGCACTTCAAAGGAAATAGTGACTAGAATACAAAGTCCACCTACATAATGAGAGAAACTATTCATCGAATATTCATCAGATAAGGGGCTAATATCTAAGATATGCAAGGTACTTATAGAACTTAACAAGAAACAATATATAACCCCATCAAAAATGGGGAGAAGATGGGGCCAAAGTGGTGGCACAAGCGGTGAAGTGTCTGCCTTGCACGTGAACAGTGGTTTGATCCCCCGTGTCCATATGGTCCCCCAAGCCAGAAGCCATTTCTGGACACATAGTCAGGAGTAACCTCTGATTGTCAATGGACTTGGCCAAACAATGGAGAGAAGAAATGAACAGACACTTTCTCAAAGAAGAAATGCAAATGACCAAAAGGCACATGAAAAAATCTTCCACATCACTAATCATCAGGTAGATGCAAATCAAAACACCGATGAGGTGCCTTCTCACAACAAATAAAATGGAACACATCACAAACAACTAAATCAATCAATGTTTGTGGGGATATTAGGGAAAAGGAACTCTCATTCACTACTGGGGAATGCTGTATAGTCCAGCCCTTATGGAAAACAATATGGAGATTCCTCAAAACATTGGAAATTGAGCTCCCATTTGATCCAGCTATACCACTCCTAGGAATATATGGAAAACAATATGGAGATTCCTCAAAAGACTGGAAATTGAGCTCCCATTTGATTCAGCCTCACTCCTAGGAATATACACCAGAAATACAAAAATGTCTTCTTCACACCTATATTCATTGCAGCACAATAGCCAGACTCTGGAAACAACCAAGAATGCCCTTCAACAGACGCATGGCTAAAGAAACAGTAGTACATATATACAATGGAATATTATGCAGCTGTCAGTAGAGATGAAGTCATAAAATTTTCCTATGCATGAATGGTCATGGAAACTATTATGCTGAGTAAAGTAAGTCAGGAGAAATAGACACACGACAGTTTCACTCACCTATGGTTTTTAAGAACAATTGAAAATATTGTTGTAATAATACCCATAAACAATAGAGATGAGAGCTGAAGGGCCAGCTCATGCTATTAAGCTCACCACAAAGAGTGGTGAGTGCAGTTAGAGAAATAACTACACAACAAGTATCATGACAATATTAGTGAGTGAGAGAGTTAAAATGCCTGTCTCAAATACAGGTAGTGTGAGGGACATTGGTGGTGGGATTGTTGCACTGGTGAAAGGGGGTGCTTTTTTATGACTGAAGCCCAACTACAATCATGTTTATAATTATTGTGCTTAAATAAAGTATTATTTTGAATAAAACACAGAAAGAGAAAAAAATTCAACCTTTTATTTCTAATGTAGATCTTGATTGGTATTAGTTTTCATTTAGAAATACTTTTTCTTTCTTAAATATTTTCTTTAATAAATATTTTTATTTAAGCACCATGGTTACTGAAAACTTCATAGTTGGGTTTCCTTCATAAAATGTACACCATTCTGCAGCAGTGTAACTTCGTGCCACCAATTTTCTCCATTTCCCTCCTTCCCCCACCCCCCAACTTCCAGACAGGCATTTTGCTGTTTTCTCTCCCTTAATATCATTGCCATAGTAGTTGTCAGTGGAGTTCGTACTCCAATTTTGCTCATCACTTTTTGTGGTAAGCTTCATATAATTGGCTGGTTCTTCTGATCATCTCTATTGTCTCTAGCTATTATTACCATAATGTCTTTTTATTTCTTATTTACCAGAGATGAGAATATATTCTCTTTTTTTGAGTTTTAATTCTGATCTTTTTTTTAAATTAATGTCTTTATTCAAACACCATGATTACAAATATGATTGTGGTTGGATTTCAGTCATGCAAAGAACAACCTCCTTCCCAAATGCAACATTCCCACCACCAATGTCCCAAATCTCCCTCCTCCCCACCCCACCCTGCCTATATTCTAGATAGGTTTTCTACATCCCTCAGTCATTCACATTGTTATGATAGTTCTTGATATAGTTATTTTTCTTTTTTTTTTAATTTTTATTGTGGGAAAAGTGCATTACAAATCTTTCACTTCATCATTTATGGTACATAATGACAATGAATGAGGGGCATTCCCATGACCAGTGTTGTCCTCCCTCCACCCCTGTTCCCAGTATGCATCCCATATCTCCCTCCTTTACCCCCCAGAATGCTAGTGCAACTGGTCTCCATTTTGCAGCTTGTTTTGAGCATCTATTCCACTGTCATTGGAGATAAAAAGAATAAGAAAAAATAGAGAACAAAAATTTCGTGACAACTACCAAAAAAAAAAGAAAAAAAAGAGAGAAAAAAAGAAAAGAAAAATGGAAGAAAAAAAGAAAAAAGTGGACCCAGCAAATAAAAATAAATATCTAAATAATAACCGCAAGAGTGAAAAAGAAAGAGAATAGTGGAAGAAAAAGAGGAAAAATAAAGTCAAAAACTAACAAATCAATACAAAACAAGAAAAAGTATGGGTGCTGGAGTGGTAGGGTTTGGCGTTCCCCCACTTTTTTTTTTTTTGCATAGGCACAGCAAATGTTGGGGGAAGAAAGGGGAATTCCCGTGGCCTAAGAGATTCAGGGTTTCTCCATCCTTGAAACATATCATCATGGGATCAACCTCTGGCTCCATATATACTCATTACCCTATCCCAACGGCTTTTTTTGTAATGCCAGGAAAGTTTCCTCTCAGTTGTGTGTGAGAAAATCAGATCACTGTAGGTAGCAATCTTGGTATTTGCATGGGTATGTCAGGGTCTAGGATAGAGTCTCTTGGTTCTCGAGGTTCCTATCCATTGTTGTTGTGTTCAGTCTTTTATATCACTTGCTCCTTGAATATATTCTATGTTTATTCTTTCAGTCTGACTCATTTCACTAAGCATAATTGTCTCCATATCCATTCATGTATAGGTAAATTTCATGACTTCACTTTTCCCAACAGCTGCATTTTTCCTAATGATTGCATAGTATTCCATTGTGTTGATATACCAACATTTCTTTAGACACTCATCCATTGTTAAGAACCTGGATTATTTCCAAATTCTGGCTATTGTAGATAATTGTGCAATAAAAATAGAAATGTAGAGGACATTTTTTTGTGTGTTTTTGTGCTCCTAGCGTATATCCTAAAAGTGGTATTGCTGGATCATATGGAGTTCAGTTTTCAATGTCAGCACTGGTAGTTCCTGTTCTTTGTGATGTGTGCCAATAATAATGCCTCATTGTTGTTTTATTGATAATATTTTTGTTTTAATAATACCTCATTGTTGTTTTAATTTGCAATTCCTTGATGGATTAGTGATGTGAAACATTTTTATGTGCCTTTTATCCATCTGTATTTTGTCTTTGAGGAATTGTCTGTTCATATCTTCTACCTATTTTTGGATAGGGTTAGATTTTTTTTTCTTGTTAAGTTCTGTCTGTACCTTTTATATATTAGATATTAGATACTTAGTAGTGTTCAGTCTTTTATATCACTTGCTCCTTGAATATATTCTATGTTTATTCTTTCAGTATTTATTGAATAGTTTGTCCCATTTTCTGTATTTTTTATCCTAATAACTGTTTATTTTGCATTGTAGTAGTTTCTAATTTTAAAGTAGTCCCATTTGTTTATATTTGCTTTCACTTGCTGGATCTGTGGTGTTTCCTCCTTCAAAATACCTTTACCCAAAATCATGAAGTATTTTGCCTACATTTTCTCCATATACTGTATAGTTTCAGGTCTAACATCAAATTCTTTAATCCATTTTTTGACCTTTGGGCATGAAAGTAAAGAAAGGTCTGAGTTAAATTTTCTATATGTGGCTAATTGGTTGTCCCAACACTACTCATTGAAGAGATTTTCCTTGCTCTAATTTGTGTATCTTTCCCCTTTATCAAATATTAATTGATTGTATATTTTGGGTTCATTTTCTGAATACTTAAGATATAAGGTTCTGTATTTATTCCAATAACATGCCATTTTAATGACTATTGCTTTGTAGTACAATTAAAAGTTGGGGAAAGTTATGCCTATAATCTTCTTTTTCCTAAACATTACTTTAGTGATCAATGGGCATTTATTATTCCAAATAAATATCAGAAGTGTTTGAATGTCTTGGATATCCTTAGAGGGACTACATTAAATCTGTACAATGCTTTGGGAATATTGGCATTTTATTTTTATTTTTATTTATTTATTTATTTATTTATTTTTTGGTTTTTGGGTCACACCCAGCAGCGCTCAGGGGTCACTCCTGGCTCCATGCTCAGAAATTGCTCCTGGCAGGCACGGGGGACCATATGGGGCACCAGGATTCGAACCGATGACCTTTTGCATGAAAGGCAAGCACCTTACCTCCAAGCTATCTCCCGGGCCCCGAATATTGGCATTTTAATTATGTTAATTTTTCTAATCCATGAACTGGGTATATCTCTACATTTTCTTGTCTCCATATCCACTTTGATTTCTTTTTGTGTGTTTGTTTCTGGGTCACACTCGGCAGTGCTCAGGGGCCACTCCTGGTTCTATGCTCAGAAATAACTCCTAGCAGTTTCAAGACTGACAGACTCCAGGACTCCACCAACCATCCTTGTGCATGCAAGGCATGCCATCACTCCGGCCCCCATTTTTGATGTCTTGAAGTAGTGTTTTGCAGTTTTGTTTGTATGGATCCTTCAGCTTTTCAGTTAAATTGACTCCAAGGTATTTGAGTTTCTATGGTACTATTGAGAATAAGATTTTTATGTCCTTTATTCTCTTTCATATTTGTATAAAGAAGCAATGAAGTTTTATGCTTTACTTTTGTAGCTTGCTACTTTATCAAACAAATCTATTGTTTGCAAAAGCTTATTGATAGAGTCTTTAGGATCTTTTTATAGTATCATGTCATCTGCAAATAGTGAGAGATTGGTTTCTTCTTTTCTATTTGGATGCCCTTGATATCTTTTTCTTGCCTGATTATTATAGCAAGTTCTTCCAGTACTCTTTTAAATAGAAGTGTCGAGAAGGAACATCTCTATCTTGTGACAGATTTTAGAGTAAAAGCTTTCAGTTTTTTCCCCATTGAGTATAATATTTCCTGTGAACTTGTGGTAAATGGCCTTGACTATATTGATAAAAATTTTCTTCTATTCTCATCTTGTTGAGAGTGTTTATTATAAGTGGTTATTGAGCCTTATCAAATGCTTTTTAATCTATTGGTATGCTCATGTGGTTTGATTTTTTTTTTACCTTGTTGATATGGTACATTTTATTGATTGACTTTCATATGTTCAACAATCCTTGCATCTTTGGAATGAACCCTCCTTGATTATATATGATCTTTTTGATTAGTCATTGGATCTTATTTGCTAGAACTTTGTTGAGGACCTTTGTATATGTTTTATTAAAGATATTGGTTTTTAGTTCTCTCTTTTATTTTTTTTTTTTGGTTTTTGGGTCACACCTGGCAGTGCTCAGGGGCCACTCCTGGCTCCATGCTCAGAAACTGCTCCTGGCAGGCACGGGGGACCATATGGGACACCGGGATTCGAACCGATGACCTTTTGCATGAAAGGCAAACGCCTTACCTCCATGCTATCTCCCGGGCCCCCGGTTTTTAGTTCTCTTTCTTGTGACCCCTGTCTGTTTTTGATGGGTCTATATAGGTAAAAAATAAATTGTCCCCAAACTATTGCATCATAAGCAAAAGGAAAGAAATTACAAAGAATTCTCAGAAGTTTAAAGTATTGTGAAAGGGCACTATAAACAAATTTACTCTGATAAGCTGGAGAATCTATAAATAATGTACAAATTTTAAGAATCCTGTAATCTACCAAAACTGAGCTAGAAAGAACAGAAAACTGCACAAGACAAAACAATCAAGGAAAATGAAATAGTCATATCATCAAGAATTTCTGTTTCATCATTGTTGTTGTAATCAGTCTTCTGTAAATAGTGGTCTTAGTTTTTGCACAGATCCTAGGACTAGGCCTAGAATAGAGTCTTTCATTATGGTGCATATGTTTTGCTCAGTTGCAGTTGTCGAACTTAAAGAATCTACCCTAGGCTTCATCCTATGACCATTGCAAATATCAAGATCTTTAGTTACAGAGGCCTGACTTTATCATCCACAACTGAGCAGCAAGTTTCCTGGCACCATAAAAAGTTTTGGGGGAGGGCCGGAGAAATAGCATGGAGGTAGAGGGTTTGCCTTGCATTCAGGACATCAAATCCCAACAAACTATATGAACCCTGAGCCTGCCAGGAGCGATTTCTGAGTGTAGAGCCAAGAGTAATCTCTGAGCACTGCCAAGTGTGACCCAAAAACCAAAAAATAAAATAAAAAATTAAAAAAAAAGTCCTTGGGGTATGAAAATGAGCAAGTACAGAGCCTGTAGTTGTTCCCATGACAGTATAGTTCAAGGGTGGAGAAACCCTGTATCTCTTAGGCCAAGGGTTCCCTTTCTAATTTCCCCAAAAGTTACCGTGCCTATACAAAGAAAAAAGAAAAAGAAAAAAGCCACACCCCCATCCTCTCTTCTTTTTCTTTTGTTGTTGTGCTTTTTCATAGTTGCTGGGTTTTGTTTGTTTATTTGTTTTTTGTCTTTGTTTTTTGTTTTTGTTATGTTTTTCTTCTTTTTCCCTTGCTCATTTGAATTAATATCTATAACTTCTAAATGGATTCTTCCCAGTTTTTTCTCTCTTTTTCTTTTTCTCTCTCTTTTTTCTTTTCTTTTCTATTTTTATTTTTTCAAACAGAACCACATAACTTGAATCATCCTGTTCTGCCTCATAAATCGAAGTGGAAATAAATGGATGGTACGAGGACCAAACAGTCATATGATCATTGAGTAGAAATAAAAAATGATCAGACTTAAACACCAAAACCAAAGTCAACAACAACAGAATCGATACCCAATCTACAACAAACTATACACAGAAGGAATCAGTTATACTAGCAGTTCAGGGGGTAAGGGAAGGAGAAATAGGATGCATGCTGGGAACAGGGGAGGATGGAGGACAACACTGGTGGTGGGGATGCCCCTGATTCATTGTCACTATGTACCTTAAATATTATGGTGAAAGATTCATAATTCACTTTGTTCACAAAAAAAATTAAAAATAAATAAAAAATATAATATCACAAAGAACAGAAGTGTTCTCCAAATGGGTTCATTGTTATAGCTTCTATCAAGCCTTCAAAGAATTAGTACCCTTACTCCTAAGTTCTTCCAAAATATTAAAGGTATAGGAATCCTTCATAAGAATTTAAATGAAGATAAATTATATTACTTCACATTAGTTAGACATATAGCTAAAAAATATTAGATGAATTTATCAGTTAAAAATTGACAAAAATTCTCAACAAAATCTTAGTAAACAAAATTAAATAGCATATCATAAAGTGCACACGCCATTATCAAATTGTACTAATTCCAAGCCTGCAAGAATGACAATACATAATTCAATTAACATAATATAAAAATCAATAAAATAAATTAAAAATTTAAGGCTTGTCACAGAAAATCCACTAGAGAATATACAAGTAAACATTAGGCAGTTGTGGGTCATCAAATAATCTAGATTAGAAAACTTTAGAAGCAAGGGCCCGGGAGATAGCATGGAGATAAAGCGTTTGCCTTTCATGCAAAAGGTCATCGGTTTGAATCCCGGTGCCCCATATGGTCCCCCGTACCTTCCAGGAGCAATTTCTGAGCATGGAGCCAGGAGTAGCTCCTGAGCACTGCTGGGTGTGACCCCCCAAAAAAAGATAATATTTATTCATGCAGAGAAAGCTTTGAATTAACATCCATTCATGATTTTTTTAAGTCTTAACAATATAAAGTGGAAGTAATAGTCCACAATAATTTTTTTTTTGGATCACACTCAGTGATGTTCAGGGGTTACTCCTGGCTATGTGCTCAGAAATTTCTCCTAGCTTAGGGGACCATGGGACCATATGAGACACCAGGGGATTGAACCACGGTCTGTTCTAGATTAGCACATGCAAGGCAAATGCCCTACCACTTGCACCACCACTCTGGCCCCAATATTCTACAATGTTAATTGCAATCTATAAAAATTCACAGCTAGTATCATTTTAATTATAAAAAATTGAAAACAAGATCTGAGATTTGTCAAAATAAAAAGAATGTCCACTTTCATTTAATATAGTGTCCAATTTCATTCAATACAGTATTATAAGTCCTGGCAATAGCAAACTGGCAAGAACAATTAATTAAATGTATCTAATTTTAAACAAAAATTGAACTACCACTATTTAGGGTGACTCACTAATATATAAGGGAGACACTAAACAAGTTAATTTAAAGTTTCTTAGAAACAGTAAACCAGCACAACAAAAAGAAGCTGGATGCAAAGTAAATGTATACAAAGGACAGTATTTAGATCTGTAAGCATTTATCAGGAAAAAGAGAGGTCCTACATAAATAACTTATTTTAGAGCTTAAGAAATTGGAAAATAAGGGGGAAAAAAGGACTCAGAGAAGGTAGAAGGAAATAATAACGCTCTGCTGGGGGAACTTTGGACTGAGGGGAGTCTTTTTCTGTGCTGCTGAATTCTTGGAGCTTTCCCCAAAGACCAGAGCCCTGGGAAGTGAATCCAGAGGTCGCTGCATGCTGAGGCTGCCAGCTGGCTAATGAGTGAGTAAGAACCAGCTGGCTGAGGAGATTCCCAATTGGAGAGCTGATTGCTCCTCCTACGGAAGACTCCGCCCTTCTGCGCTCTGCTGGGGGAACTGTGAACTGAGGGGAGTCTTTTTCTGTGCTGCCATCTTTTCTGAATTCTTGGAGCCCCAGAAGAGGGCCGCCGCTCCACTTCGCTTTGCAGCCGCGCACTCTTTCTGACCAATAAACCCCATCACAACACGCAGGAAAAACCACACTACTGGCGTGACAATGCAGAAAGCTCATAGGCAAACACTATGCACCGAGAATGAGGATGATGGTTTGGATGACCTTAAAAATCACAACCCTCTGGGGCCCAGGAGATAGCATGGAGGTAAGACGTTTGCCTTTCATGCAAAAGGTCATCAGTTCGAATCTCGGTGCCCCATATGGTCCCCCGTGCCTGCCAGGAGCAATTTCTGAGCATGGAGCCAGGAGTAATCCCTGAGCACTGCTGGGTGTGACGCAAAAACCAAAAAATAAAAAAAATCTCTACCCTCTCTTTAACCTCTCAGATAAGGTACTTAAAATAGAAAGATGGAATATGTTTGTAAAACTCCAAGAAAGCATAGATCTATCAAAACAGAACACAAAGACAGAACTCAGAAAACTCCAAACTGAAATAGCAGGCCTGAAAAACATGGTAGCTCAACTGAAAACCTCAGTGGATGCCCTCGACACCAGAGTATCAGTAACTGAAGATAGAATCAGAGTACTGGAAGATGTGATGCACAAAAACTCATCACAGCAGAAGAAATGGGAAAAGAAACTTATGACAAACGATCGGGTAATGGAAAAAGTACTCAAGGAATGTGAACATATGAAAATTAAAGTCTTTGATAAACCCAAAAAAACAGCATAAGAATCATTGGAGTCCCAGAGACCCAAGTAGAAGACCACCAGGAAGAATCAACTGTCAAAGACATCATCAAAGAGACAATACCAGAGTTAATGACTACATGCAATCAAATCCTGCATGCCCGAAGAGTACCAGACAAAAGAGACCCAAAGAAAAACACCCCCAGACACATCATCGTTACAATGACAAATCCTACAGATAGAGATAGAATACTGAATGCAGCAAGATCAAAAAGGGAAATTATATTCAAAGGAGCATACCTGAGACTTACAGCAGACATGTCACAAGAAACTCTCAAGGCCAGAATACAGTGGTGGGATATTGTGACAAGAGTGAAAGAAATGAATGCCTCACCGAGAATATTGCACCCAGCCTGACTCACATTCAGGTTTGAAGGAAGTATACATAGCTTCATGGATAAACAACAGCTTAAAAATTTCACAGAAGATAACCCAGCCTTAAAGGAAAAACTGACAGGTCTACTCTAAGACAAGAGAGACCAACAAACAGAGGAAACTTATCTACAAAGATGACATCAAACCCTATAACAATCATCTCCCTCAATGTTAATGGACTTAGTTCACCAATTAAAAGACACAGAGTGGCAAAGTGGGTCAAAAAGTTAAAACCAACCTTCTGCTGCCTGCAGGAAACCCCATATGAATAGGCAGCCAAACATATACTCAGGATCAAGGGCTGGAGGAAGATCATAGAAGCAAACAATGCCTTCAAAAAAGCTGGGGTGGCCATATTAATATCTTATGATGCCATCTTTATACTCAGAAAAGTGGTAAGGGACAAAGATGGTCATTATGTTCTAATTAAGGGATATGTGCAACAGGAAGAAATCAGACTATTAAACATATATACACTCAATGAGAGACCAGCAAATTATCTAATACAGTTACTGACAAATTTGAAAGAAGAAATCAATGATATATAATTATGGGAGACCTTAACACGGCCCTATCAACTCTTGATAGGTCAACCAGAATGAAACCCAACAAAAACATACTGGTCCTGAAAGGAGAAATGGAAGAAAGAGGACTAGTAGATATTTATAGGACACTTCATCCCAAAAAACCTGGATACACATTCTACTCCAATGTACATGGGTCATTCTCCAGGATAGACTATATGCTGACACATAAAACATACCTCCATAAAATCAGGGGGATAGAAATCTTGCAAGCTACCTTTGCCAACCACAAGGCTCTGAAATTAGATGTGAACTACAAAGCCACACAGAAGAAAAATATTATCAGCTGGAAATTAAACATCATGCTGCTGAACAGTCAGTGGGTCCGAGATCAAATCAAAAAGGAAATCAAACTTTCCTGGAAACAAATGATAATGAAAACACCACTACCCAGAATCTATGGGACACAGCAAAAGTGGTCCTGAGAGGAAAATTTATAGCTCTACAAGCACAAATCAGGAAGGAAGAAAGGGCTTACCTGAATAACCTAATGACACAGCTCAAAAAGTTAGAGAATGACCAACAAAAGGAACCTAAAATAGGGAGACAGAAGGAAATTACAAAGCTGAAAGCAGAACTCAATGAAGTGGAAAACCGAAAATCAATCCGAAAGATGAACGAAAGCAGAAGTTGGTTCTTTGAAAAAATAAACAAGATTGATAGGCTATTGGCAAAACTCACAAATAAAAAGAGAGAGAGAAATCTGATAACACGTATTAGAAATGAAAATGGGGAGATCACGACAGATACTGCAGAGATCCAAAGGGTAATCAGAAACTACTTCGAGAAACTTTATGCTACTAAATATGAGAACCTGAAAGAAATGGAAAAATTCTTGGACACATATAACCTTCCACATTTAAATAAGGAGGAGATAGATTATCTAAACGCCCCCATCACCACTGAGGAAATTGAAACTGTAATCAAACATCTACCCCAAAAGAAAAGCCCAGGTCCATATGGATTTCCTAATAAATTTTTTCAAATCTTTCAAGAGGAGCTACTACCAATCCTAGCCAGGTTGTTTCATGAATTTGAAAAAACGGAATACTCCCAAACAGCTTTTATGAAACTAACATCATCTTGATACCAAAACCGGATAGAGATGCGGTCAAAAAAGAAAATTACAGACCAATATCCCTGATGAATGCCAATGCTAAGATTTTCAACAAAATCCTGGCAAATAGGATCCAATGGGTCATCAAGAAGATCATACACTACAATCAAGTAGGCTTCATTCCAGGAATGCAGGGTTGGTTTAACATCCATAAATCTATCAACATCATACACAACATCAACAAGAAGAAAAAGAAAAATAACATGATTATATCAATAGAAGCAGAGAAAGCATTTGATAAGGTCAAACACCCATTCTTGATCAAAACTCTCAGCAAGATGGGAATAGAAGGAACCTTTCTCAATCTAGTTGAAGCCATTTACCACAAGCCAATGGCCAATATTAACCTTAATGGACAAAAACTAAAAGCCTTTCCTCTAAATTCTGGTATAAGACAAGGCTGTCCACTCTCACCACTCCTCTTCAACATAGTACTGGAAGTTCTTGCTATAGCGATCAGGCAAGAAAAGGAAATCAAGGGAATCCAGATAGGAAAGGAAGAAGTTAAGCTCTCATTGTTTGCAGAGGACATGATACTCTACCTAGAAAACCCTAAAGACTCTACCAAAAAGCTTCTAGAAATTATAGGTTCATATAGCAAGGTGGCAGGCTATAAAATCAACACACAGAAATCAATGGCCTTTTTATACACTAACAATGATAGGGAAGAGAAGGAAGTTAAGAAGGCAATCCCATTCACAATAGCACCACACAAAATCAAATATCTTGGAGTCAACTTGACCAAAGATACGAAGGACCTATACAAAGAAAATTATAAAGCCCTGCTCCAGGAAATAAGGGTGGATACACGGAAATGGAAACATTTACCCTGTTCATGGATTAGTAGGATTAACATCATTAAAATGGCAATTCTCCCCAAAACTTTATACAGATTTAATGCGATCCCTATAAAGATACCCATGACATTCTTCAAAGAAGTGGATCAAACACTTATGAAGTTCATCTGGAGCAATAAACACCCTAGAATAGCTAAAGCATTCCTAGGGAAAAGGAAAATGGGAGGCATTACTTTCCCCAACTTTAAACTGTACTATAAAGCAATAATTATCAAAACAGCATGGTATTGGAATAAAGACAGACCTTCAGATCAGTGGAATAGGCTTGAATTCTCAGACATTGTCCTCCAGACATACAAGTACCTAATTTTTGACAAAGGAGCAAGAAATCCTAAGTGGAATAGGGAAAGCCTCTTCAACAAGTGGTGCTGGCAGAACTGGTTAGCCACTTGCAAAAAAGTGAAAATGGACCCCCAGCTAACATCATGTACGAAGGTGAAATCCAAATGGATTAAAGACCTCGATATCAGACCTGATATCATAAGATGTATAGAACAACACGTTGGTAAAACAATCCATGACATCGAGACGAAGGGCATCTTCAAGGAGGAAACTACTCTTTCCAAACTAGTGGAACCAGAGATTAACAGATAGGAATACATTAGACTGAGAAGTTTCTGCATCTCAAAAGAAATCGTGCCCAGGATACAAGAGTCACCCACAGAGTTGGAGAAACTATTCACTCAACACCCATCAGATAAGGGACTAATATCCAAAATATACAGGGCACTGACAGAAATTTACAAGAAAAAAACATCTAATCCCATCAAAAAATGGGGAAAAGAAATGAACAGACACTTTGATAAAAAAAGAAATACAAATGGCTAAAAGGCACATGAAAAAATGCTCCTCATCATTAATCATCAGGGAGATGCAAATCAAAACAACAATGAGATACCTCTTCACACCACAGAGATTGGTGCACATCACAAAGAATGAGAATAATCATTGCTGGCGGGGATGTGGAGAGATAGGAACTCTTATCCACTGCTGGTGGGAATGCCATCTAGTCTAACCTCTATGGAAAGCAATAAGGAGATTCCTCCAAAATTCGGAAATTGAGCTCCCATTCGACCCAACTATTCCACTTCTAGGAATATATCCTAAGAACACAAGAATACAATACAAAAACCCCTTCCTCACACCTATATTTATTGCAGCACTATTCATAATAGCCAGGCTCTGGAAACAACCAAGATGCCCTTCAACAGACGAATGGCTAAAGAAACTGTGGTACATATACACAATGGAATATTATGCAGTTGTCAGGAGAGATGAAGTCATGAAATTTTCATATACATGTATGTACATGGAATCTATTATGCTGAGTGAAATAAGTCAGAGGGAGAGAGATAGATACAAAATAATCTCACTCATCTATGGGTTTTAAGGAAAATATAAGTCATTTTTGTAACAATCCTCAGAATGAGGGAACTGAAAAGCCTGTATGGAGTACAGGTGGGGGTGGGTTGGGAGGGAGGGAGTTTTGGGACACTGGTGGCGGGAAAGTTGCATTGGTGAAGGGGGTATTTAAAAAAAAGTTAAAAAATATCAAAAAAGAAAAGAAAAAATAAGGCCTCCCAATTCTTACCACAGGCTGTGTTCTTTACACTGACTGTATAGAAAGAGGAGGTATAGTAAATGCACCTCATTTACACCTCAACCCAGACCCTTGCCTGGTCTGTATTGTGATTTGGGGGACAAAAAAAATTAAAAAATAAATAAAAGGAAATAATAAAACTTGGAGCAAAAATTAATTAATTGGAACTCAAAATACAATCCAAAAGATTAATAAAACCAAGAGCTGATTCTATGAAAAAAATAAGCAGATTGATAACCAAGTGCAAGGCTCACAAAGAAAGAGAAATGAATCTAATAAACAAAATCAGAAATTAAAGGGGAGGACATCACAAAATACACCACAGAAATTCAAAAGATGATCAGAGATTAAATTGATAATTTTTTTTGGTTTTTGGTTTTTGGGTCACACCCGGCAGTGCTCAGGGGTTACTCCTGGCTCCATAATCAGAAATTGCTCCTGGCAGGCACGGGGGACCATATGGGGCACTGGGATTCGAACCGATGACCTTTTTTTGCATGAAAGGCAAACGCCTTACCTCCATGCTATCTCCCGGGCCCTAAATTGATAATTTTTATCAGTGAGAGAATCTAATGGATTAATTCATGAAGTCCTATAGCCTCCAATAGCTGACCCATTTTAATTTGGAATACTTGAACAGATGTAGCACAATCTATAAAATTAAAATTATAATCAAAATTCTTCTCTAAAGCAAAACCAAATCTAGGTGAATTCAGTAGTGAATTATTTTAAAGCTTTAAATACTTATAGACAATACTTAAATACTTATAGACAATCCCTTTCAAGTTCTTCTAGGAAATTGAAGAAACTGAACACTCTCAAATAGTTTCTATGAAATAACCATAATCTTGATACAAAAATAGAGAGATAGAACACAAATAATAAAATTGAAGGTTGCTATCCTTGATGTTACCTGTGTAAAGGTCCTCAAAGAAATACTAGTAAATAGAATCAAATAATTCATCAACAGGTCATTCTCTTGATCAAGGAAGATTCATCCCACAGATGCAAGGATGGTTTAACATACACAAGTCAATCAACATAACACCCCATATCAATAAAAGAAAAAAAAATTCATAGGATCAGATGAAAATACATCATATCAATAAAAAATATCAATAGGATCAAATAGAAAAGATGGAGGGGAAAACATTTGACAAAATCCAGCACAAATTTATGATTAAAAACTCTCAAAGAAATGGGTAAAGAAAATTCCCTCACTATATTCAAAGCCAGTTGCCATAGTTCACAACAAACAATATAATCAATATGGAAAAAATAAAGTCCTTTAATCTAAGAACTGGTTGCCCACTCTTTACACTTCTATTCAATATATTAATAAAATTACTTGCCATAACGATTAGACAATAAAAACATATCAATGGCATCTAGATAGAAAAGTAAGACATCAATGTCTCACTGTTGATGACATACTATATTTACAAAATCATAAAGCCTCAGGAAAAAAACTTCTAAAATTTATAGATTGGATGCCAAAGTAGAAGGCTACAAAAGTAATCCATAAAAATCCATGGTTTTTCTATATACAAAGAGAAGAAAGATGTGTTTTTTAAAAAAATCTTATTCACAATTATTCCTCAGAAAATCAAGTACCTTGGAATCAACTTAACCAAAAATGTGAATGATCTATACAAAGAAACTATAAATCAGTGAAATCAGTGCTTCAAGTAATAAAAGAGGGGTCGGGGGCATTAGTACAGTGGGTGGGGTATTGGCCTTACACACAGCCAACCTGAGTTCTGTCCCGGGCATACCATATGATACCTCAAGCCTTCCAGGAGTAACTTCTGAGCACAGAGTCAGGAGTAATTCCTGAACACCAATAGTGTGCCTCCTTCCCAAAAAAAGAAGAAATGGAAGAGGACACTAAAAATTAGAAACACTTCCATGCTTATGGATTGGGAGGGTTAACATTATTTAAATGGAATTATTTAAATGGAATTATTCCCCAAAAACATTGCATAGATTCAATGAAGTTTTTATAAGGTTAACCATGATATTTTTCAAAGATATATATCAAACACTTCTGAAATTTGTATGAAATAATAAAGCTTCATGAATTGCTAAATCAATCCTTGGGAAGAAGAAGATGGATGGTATCACTTTTCCCAATTTCAAACTGCACTACAAAGATACATTAATTAGAATGGTATGATATTGGAATAAAGACAGATCCTCATATCAGTGGAATAGCATTGAATATCCTGAGACAGGTAGCAAGGTATAGAATAAATTAATCTCTGACTAAAAGCAAAAACAATCGAAGTGAAGGAAAAAAAGCCTCTTTAATATGTGGTGCTGGAAAACTGTGCAACTTTGTGCACAAAATTGTATTCAGATTTCTTTTTATCATCTGTACAAAAGTGAAATCAAAATGGAATAAAGTCCCTTATATCAGACCTGAATTCATGAGGTACATAGAGGACAAAAAATGTAAGAAAAACTTCTCTGCGACATTGAAGCTAAAGGCCTCTTCAAAAGATTGAAACACTACTGACCAATCAAGTGGAACTAAAGATAAACAAATGGGACTACATTAAAATAAAAAGCTTCTGTATATTAAACTGAGAGACTCTCCCCTCCCCTGAAATTATAAAAAATGAGGCTGTTCATTATTTCCACTCTTATTCAATATAATTTTGGAAGTCATATCATAGTAAAAAATATGAAAGTGATCCAAAGTGGAAGTGATGGAGTCAAATTCTCACTACTTGCAGATGACTTGATATTATAGATTAAAAACTGACATACAAAATATATCTCCAAGAAAAATAACAAGCAGAGTAAAATAACAGAAAAATAACAAGCACAGTAACAAGCACAGTAAAATAACAATTTTACACTATATCAGTGACATTCCCGTACACAAATAATGAACTAGAATTAAAAAAAATTAAGACTATACAGTTTAAAATAATGCCCCAAGAATGAGAACAAGCAATGCTGGTGGGGATGTGGAGAGAAAAGAACTCTTATTCACTGCTGGGTGGAATGCCGTCTAGTTATGGAGATTCCTCCAAAAACTGGAAATTGAGCTCCCATATGATCTAGCTATACCACTCCTAGGGATATACCCTAGGAACACAAAAATACAATATAAAAATTCATTCTTCACACCTATATTCATTTCAGTGGTATTTACAATAGTCAGATTCTGAAAAAAATCAAGATGACCTTCAGATGAATGGCTAAACCAACAGTGGTACATATACACAATGGAATATTATGAAGCCGTCAGAAGAGATGAAGTCATGAAATGTTCCTATACATGGATGTACTTCTCAATTGTACTTCTCAAATGTACTTCTCAGTGCTTCTCAATTATTTTCTGTCATGCCCCCCTAGGAAGAAGAAAACATTTTCTGAGCCCCCCTGAAGCGACTGTAAATAGTATCTTTATTTTAAAAAAAACTTTAACCTGAAAAACAAAACTATATAAAATATTTTGAGCTGATTTTTTTAATCAGAGGTGATGTTTGGATTAAAGTTACAATGAACACGTTTATCAATGCATAGTTTTTTGAAGTGAGGTTTAAAGTAGGACACAGCAACTCTCAGCTCCAGAGACATACAGAGACATAAACACAGGGCTTAGTTTGTTATGAAAGTGTTTGCCGAGGTCAAACGCGCCCCCCTTTATGGAGCCATGTGCCCCCCTCGGGGTGCATGCCCCGCTATTTGAGAAGCACTGAATGTAAATGGAATCTACTATGCTGAATGAAATAAGTCAGAGGGAGAGAGAGATAGACACAGAAGAGTTTCAATGAACTATGGGTTTTAAGAGGAAAAAAAGACATTTTTGCAATAATTTTCAGAGACAAAAGAGAGGAGGAATGGACGGTCCAACTCACTACATTAGGCTCACACAAAGAGTGGTTAGTGTAGTTAGAGAAATAACTATACTGAGAACTATTACAATAATGTGAATGAATGAGGGATGTAGAAAGCCTGTCTAGAGTATAGGCGGGGGTGGGGTAGGGGGGAGGGAGATTCCCATTCAGTGGTTGGCAACCTTTTCTTTCAACAGAGCCAAATCTCGCCAAAACCACTATTGAAATTTATTTTGAGAGCCACACAGAGCGCGCACTGACAGAGGCTAGGAGCAGAGAGTCACCTGGCACAAAGAAGAGCCAAATGAAAAGTGTAAAGAGCCGCATGTGGCTCACGAGTCACAGGTTGCCGACCACCGCGAGGTGATGGGAATGTTGCACTGGTGAAGGGGGATGTTCTTTACATGAAACCCAAATACAATCATATTTGTAATCAAGGTGTTTAAATAAAGATAATAAAAATAGTGCCCCAAATGGAAAATACTTAGGAATAAACTTAAATAATGTGAAAGTAAAATTTTTACACAGTGAAAAATATAAATTACAATGACGAGAAATAGAATGCATCAGGAGATGGAAATTCATTCCCTGTTAATGAACTGAAACAATCAATATTGTACTACAGAGGAACATTCAGTGAGGTGATCACAGTGGCAAAGGTAACAAAAATAAACAAATGGGACTTCATCCAATTAAAAAGCTTTTTACAGCAAAAGAAACTCAAGCTCCTGGTCAGAGTGATAGCCCAGTGGATAGAACCGTTGACTTGCACATGGCCAAGAATGGCATGATCCCTAATATGCTATATGTTCTCCCAAACCTGAAAGGAGTAATTCTTGAGTACAAAACCAGGAGTAATTCCTAAGCACCACTGAATGTGACACAAAAACCAAAAGGAGAAACTCAAGCTCTAATAAAATATTTACACACAATACACCAAATAAATGGTAAATATTTAAGTTCCATAAAACATATGCATTTTTTTACCAAAAATTCAATAACTCTATCCATAAAAAAGGACAGAATATGAATAGACACTTCCCCAAAGAAGACATACAGAAGACAAAGATTGCCAACAGGCATAAGAAAAAAATGTTCATCAACACACAAAATTAGATGAATGCAAATCAAAACATGTTATCACCTCCTGTCTCTAAGAAGGAAATATTTATATTTATCGCCTTAATACAATAGTCAAGATAGCAAACAAGTAAAATGTCTAATCATAGTTGAATGGGTCAATAAGTTGTGATATATATATATATATATATATATATATATCATCTTCTATGGAATACTATGAAACTATAAGAAAAAAGTTATATGATTTTTAGCAACATGAATGAAACATGAATGTATTATGCTTGTAAAGTTAATCAGAAGGAAAAGGATAGATATAAAATGACCTCTCTTATGTGGTACACATACAAGTCACAGTAATGTAGCTACAAAGATTTAAAGGCAACATAATGGGAGCACTCAAATAATTGAACTTGAGGTGCCATTATTGAGATCCACAGGAAAGGGACATTGTACACTGGTGATGGATGTGGTGTTGGAATTATGTATATGAAAAATGACGATTTGTAAATAGAATCTAATACAAATTTTCAAATAACTAAATAAAAGAAACAAAACCTGGGGGAAATGGGTAAGTGACAGTGGTCAAAGCAGCCTGGTGTAGAAATAAAATAGACTCTTTGATCAATGAGTTAGAATAGAATATATAAAGATAGATCTTATTATTTAAATAGTATTTATAAATGCTCTGTATTTATCAACTAATGAAGTAATAATAATTAACCATTTTATAAAATTTTTTCCATTTCATAAAATTGTGTTGAAAACATGAAAACCACATATAATATATATGAAGCTAAACACACAATTGTCAATTCAATGTGGATTAAGGACCTTGACATCAGAACAGAATCATAAAATATATTAAATTGAACATAAAATACATTGAAGAAAATATAGGCACAGTGCTTCAAAGGTGTTTTTAATAATACCATTGAAAAAGGCAATAGACACAAAAAATAGAATTGCATTTAATTCCTAATAACAAAAATATGTGCCAATAAAATGCATCAACTGGAAGAAAATAAAACTGATTCATCATAGCAAATAAAGATCTAATAGCCAAGATATATGAAGAACTCACAAATATCACCACCAACAGAAATGATAACAACAAAAATTCTAAAAACCCTATCGAAAATAGGGAAAGGAAAAAATCACTTTTTAGAAGAAGACAAATGTCCAATTGGCACATTTGAAAAAATGCTCATCATCAATTATTATCAACAAAACCAAAATCAACACAACCTCAAGATATTATCTCACACCAATGACCAGCAAAAATGGCAAATATTTTAGAAGTGGGAAATAAATGGGCACATATTAAAAATAACTTGTAGGGAAGTGGAAAAATGGAGCTAGCCGCCACTGATTCTGAAAATGTTGTCTGGCACAACAGCATGAAAATTTCTCAGAAAAATAAGAACTGGATCTACCATATGACTTAGGAACTCCATTTCTTATGCTCGATTCACAAAATACAAAAGCATTTAATGAAAAGGATATAGGCAAACCACTGATCATTGCTGCACTTAGCACAATAGAAAGGACATGAAGTTAACCTTGATATGCAAAAATAGATAATGAAAATGTGACATATGTAAAAATGGAAACATTGCATCTGCAAGGAATGATGCAATCATGCTAAGATGCAACAGATAAAAGTGGGTGATAACTTGTTAAGTGAAGTAATTCAGAAGCAGATAGAAGATTACTAAATCATCTCCCTTATATATAGTATATAAGATAACAAGGTGAGGGAATGTAAGATGTCAAAGAGATGAGGTGCCTAGATAAGTCTACCTTTACCAATGACTAAAGAAATTTCGCTGAAGGGTTAAGGTGCTTGACTTGCATTGGAAAACCCTAGTTAGATACATGGTACTACACAAGTTTCCCAGAGCACCAACATGAAATGACTCCTGAGAACAGAGCTAGGACTACAGGTGGTCCCTACTTAAAAATAAAGCACACATACAAACACAAACACACCTTTAATTCTTATTGCGATTACATGCTTGATCAAAAAATCCTCTAGAATAATGCAAACAAACATGATTAATTCTAGATTTTAGAAATAGGATTAAATAAGATAATTAGATAAGTATACTTTACTAATATTTTTAAAATCTTTATTTAAACACCTTGATTACAAATATGATTGTAGTTGGGTTTCAGTCATGTGAAGAACACGCCCCTTCACCAGTGCAACATTCCCATCACCAATGCCCCAAATCTCCCCCTCCCCAACTTTATTTGCTATGATGAATCAGATATATTTTCTTCCAGTTGATGTATTTTATTGGCACATATTTTTGCTATGAGGAATTAAATGCAATTCTATATTTTTTGTTTGTTTATCGCCCCAACTGATAGTTCTCAGTGTAGTGATTTCTCTAATTGAACTCACCAGTCTTTATGGTGAGCTTCATTGTTACACTTGGAGTTTTCTGGCATAATAATGTAATTGTAAGTTATTATAGATAAAAATAAAGTGTAAAGTGTTTAAATAAGAAATGTAGAGAGAGTCTGTGTATTCCTGTTAGTATTTTGTATATTTTCTTCTAACTGACCTTTTATAAAGTATAAAAATATTTTTCACAAATTTTCATTATATTCTCCTTATTTAACTCACTGTCTTTTGGTTATGTTGTATGCATTTCTTGACTATAATTTATTTAAGCATACTTCTCTTGCTAAATATTTTTATTGTGGGATAACCAATCTTACAAAGAACAAGAATGAGAATAAATCTTTTTAATATTTCAGACTGTTTTCTTAGTGTACATTCCTACAATTGGACTTGCTGGCTCAAAAATATGTAACTATTTTTAAGACTCTTGTTACACCATATCCATATTACTTTCTAAATTACTGTGTTATCTTACATTTCTAAAAATAATTCATGACTGTACCCATTTCCCACCACTCTTGCCAATATTTAATAATGTCACTAATCATCTTTTCCAATGTTATATGTAAAAATTTTAATATTTAATATTGATTCTTTGTTATGTAAATATTGTGTACTCTATTAGTGTTGGCCATTATTTTATTTTTCTATTTATCTATTAATATTTCATGCTGGGGCCGGGCGGTGGCTCTGGAGGTAAGGTGCCTGCCTTGCCTGCGCTAACATAGGATGGACCAGGGTTCCATTCCCCGGTTCCCCATATGGTCCCCCGTGCCTGCCAGGAGCGACTTCTGAGCGAATAGCCAGGAGTAACCCCTGAGCGTCACCGGGTGTGGCCTAAAAACCAAAAAATAATAATAATAATAATTAAAAAATATTTCATGCTAATAAAATTATTCATAGCTAACAATAGCTACTTTAAACATTTTCAATTATTTTTATTAGTCACCTTGTTGCTTGATATATTTTTAATATTTTTGAGAATAGGTTTAATATTTTCTGCTTGACTTAAATAATTAAATAAATTTTCAAGGGCTGGAGCAGTGGCACAGCGGTAAGGCATCTGTCTGCCTTACATGAGCTAGCCTAAGACAGACTGCAGTTCCATTCCCTGACGTCTCATATGGTCCCCCAAGCCAGGAGTGATTTCTGAGTGCACAGGTGTGGCCCCAAAACTAAA